>JAQIVE010001163.1:0-27174 GCA_034698285.1 Sminthurinus bimaculatus
GCTCATCTTGCAAACACCTTCAAATAACAGGGGTCTCTTATTGGGTACCGTCCTGTTACAACGATTTGTAAAAAAATTGAGCTGTTGGTGTAAGTCAAAGTTCAAAACGTCACAAAATTGAACCAAATAACTCTGCAGTACGGTACCTATGAATAATTCATAAGCGATGAGTGACTACTACTTCGCAATTTCCATTTTATCATCAAAACCAGTTGGTGTGACCTCATTTCGGCCTACTTGTGTCATTAAATATTAAATATGTTTACTCCGTTAGTTGTTTATTCGGCACTTTCTTGACTACTATCTGGATCTCAAGTAGAAACAAACCAAAACGGGCTTATCGCTTTCGTCCTAATCAACATACATATTATGTGTGAATAAATAATGAACAGTGGTAATATATAAATGTCAGCGTACGAAAGATAGTAAAACGGTGTTATGTATGTTGTTTCGGGGTTTATGAGTGTATGAAGAAATGGATGTTTTTAAAATAACTGGGGAATTTTCTGAAGCTTGACCGTGGGTGACCAGTTTAGGTAAAAATCAGGGTGATAAAGGTCATTCGGTTGAAAGATAAAATGTTTAGGAGTTAAATACGGCATAACTTTTCGGACATATCTTGGTCACAACTTGATTGCAAAGAGGGGCCTAACTCCGGACACTCACTCATTTTGTATTGAAATGACGTTTTTCATCCAAATATTCATTCCTTGGAAACAGACTTTAAGTCTATAATTAATGTCTCTGAGGCGGAAGATAATTTTACAATTTTTCATAGAAATCACAATAACCGTTAATTTTTAAATGTCAACAAATGTCGATTTCCCTACAATGTATTGTATTTAGATCATTGCAATACTTGGACCAAAAAATGAAACATGAGGATGCTTGATTTTTTTTACTGTACTTTTTGTTTCTATTGCTATAGCAAACGTTATAGATGGTTGGTTGGTTGTTATTTATTATGCATTATGCAACGCAGAAGTTTTGAAATTCGACGCGGAAAAAATTTCAAGCATGAAAAACGTTGCGTCATAGAATGCTTTATTTAATTTCAGTATGAGGTTCAGATTAAATTTTTTGATATTTTCAAATTTTCTGCTCGTCTGCTTGATAAGTTTGGACGGGATCTCAGCCGAAAAGGAAGTCCGCAATTCAAACTCGTAAGCAATAAATATTAAATGCTCGGAGATAAACTCAATCGATCAATCCGTAATTTATTAACGTGTTTGGGTTTTTACATTGCTGTTTCTTTCTAAACCGGACACGGAGAAAAGTAATGTAATGCTCCTTCTTCTCAACACTGAAATGTACCACTGTACTGCAAAAAAATAAATGTTCTTCTGTGGTGTTTAGAAAAGTGGGGAAAGAGTCAGCTAAGGGTTCGTCAAAAGGAGGAGCAAACCGAAAAAAGCCTCTCGGGAGATCAGCTCACGTGGGGGTTCATCCTGTGGCCCCACACGCGTATGTTGCCCCACCACATCATTACAATTCAAAATATGGGAGAAAACTACAAAGAAATTACTTGGAGGAGCACGATCTGGTTGGGGGGGAGGAGGAACGCTCGGACGAAGATGCCCTCATAGAGTCCAAATTTCCGTACCACCGGTACGACAAATTCAACATGGAGAAATCTCCTGCACACATTGAAAACCTACTGAACCGACGCTGTGACCTCGGTCTGTACGACTCTTATGTACGGCCGATCTACGAACGCCAGTTGAATCGTCAAGGCGACGCGGATTTGCACGAGAAATTTCAAGAGTTTTTAAATAGGACGGTAGGTCGTCATAGTTCCGACGCTTGCTTTGGCTACATGGAAAGACCGTCCGACCCGGACAACCCGGTGAGTGACCGCAATAATACGGCAAGTGTTTTTTACGGCTATTTGGAGTGTCGACAGACCGACCCTAAAAACGGCACGTCCATCCTGTGTCGCTGTTTAAAGGAGAGGGACAAAATGGTGGGGATGCATCACATCAATAAATCGGTGGAAACCTCACATGGTAAACAAGAATTGTGCATTCACCCCCTCGACATCCTTGATAGTTGTAACTACGAGGAATGGAGGAGACTCGTAGGGGAGAAGCTGGACAAAATTTTATCGGCGATAAAGGGAAAACCTTTGTCACACAAGCTCATCAAAACCCTAGGGAAACAGCTGGATCATTTGATACAAAGTATTATCAAGGAGTATGGACAGGACGAGGAAAAACTGAAAGCCATTTGTTTTACACAAGACTTTAGCTTGGTAACTTTGATTTTGTTAATTTTTAAAACAGTAGAAGGTTTATAAAAAATGCTGTATATTAAAAATAATCTTCATTTCAATTGAACGTTTTTTTACTTTCCCCTAGGTTTGTAATAAGTGGTCCTTTTGCACCTGTCATCAGCATAGGCCTCACTTCTACTTCAAAAGGTCAGTTGCCTTTGACCGATGTATCCCTACTCTGGGTTCCTGGTGCGTTGCCTCACCGCCTAATAATTCGGCAACTGACCCTGCACAAGTGCATGGGATACGGGACGAGTGTATTGAGTCAACCTGTGAGTTTATTTTCCCCAGGAATGCATCTTTGGATTTCGATTCTCTCGTTTCAAAAATCAGTCTCGTAAATTCAGTAAAATTGGAGGGGCCTTTACCGTATCAGGCATGTGGAGGATTTGAAGGATGGAATATGACAGATGGAGCTTGGCCCACAGGTCATGTTGACCTTTTTCATTTTTCCTTCATTTTTTCCCTTAGTTTATGTATCCCTTTATTGAATTGTCTTGCGATAGTGTAGCCATTATTATTCTTGAATGAGATTGTTCGATCTTGTTGAAAAGAAAAACACTATGTAATTATTTTATCCATTTTATTATCGCATTATTTTTTAGTTGTTTACATAACTGTGTTTATATTGTACAAAACCTAAAAAGAAAACTAATAATTATGTGAGAATCACAGACAGTTAGCCAACAAGTCTAAATAGAGTTTTCCGCTTTTTGCACTCCTCATTTACTAAAACGTGCGAGTTTGGGCATTTGTTGTCTTTTGAGTTTGATATTACTTTTGACTGAACAATCAAGGATTCCTTGTCCTCGGTGGGATTTGGTCGAGCGTTGAATAAAGATGCTCTCTTTAATCTAGTGGTACGAAGTGGCGTCGGTAGGGACTCCATACTTGATCTCTCCATATTTGCCCTTGGAAATAGTTGGAAGGCCAATGCAGAGCAGATCATGAGTGGTAGAAGAATCGAAGAAAGTTGTACAAGATTCATGTTGCCACAAAAACTAGGTGCACTTTTCCGCTTGTTTCTTTTCCAAACAGCTATTAGCTATTTCCAATCAACTGAGGGTCACTCACTGTTCTATTGGGAAGAAAAGTGTAGAATGAAGTTTAAAGATTAAACAAGTATGTAGTTCATAACTTATTTATGAAAAATTTTACTTTTGAAAATATTACCAGTGAATTTCAGGTAAAATTATATCTATGTTCATCTGTACATAAGTACTTTGAAAATATTCTTGTTGCGATTGACGAAAAATGAAGTAATTTGCACTACGCCATGCACTTTTTAGACAACATAGACGTCCAACCCCAACTTCTCGCTTACATGCTTAATTCTTCATTCCCATTCTTTAAACCCTGTAAATTACTAATTTACTCAAACCTGAAGGCCAAACAACAACAACATGTAAATGCGAGATTTTAGCGACGTATAACATTATTTATGTAGACGCATGAAGTGGACCGACCATGTAAAAACATGATCGACTTAAAGATGATGACATGTTTAGTATTGTATTCCGTACATTCATTTAGGTATATTTATTTGCGTCAGTGACGGAGACCACAAAGTATATCTAATGCAAGAGCAAAGCACAAACTTTTTCTCAAAGCATAAAATATGAATAATGAATTATGCAGTTAATTTTTCTATACTTACAAGATACTTGCAACTTACAACATAGCTAATTTTTGACTCATGTACCTGATGGTGCTGACAACTGACAACTGCAGCAATATAAAAAAATTGAACATTTTTTGGCGTATTCTTATACTTACGTTTATTTGAGTAGTGAGTATACATATGTTTTAAAATATGGACACAGTTTAACATTATCTTAATAATAATACATCGTACAATATAATATAGGTATTTTATTGGAAACACAAAGGACCAGATAATTATTATCATTATCTTTATTTTTATCATTATCATTAATAACTGTATTTCTATAATATTTTGACTTCTTAAGTAAATAGACTGATAGGAAATTTCAAGTGGATACGTCTAAAAAGCAACTAGAGGTCTGTGCCCCAAATCTATTTTCTATTTTCACTGAGTAAATGCCAGTGTCCTCGGGGTCTAAGTGTATAATCTCTAAACTTTTCAAGTCCCCATCCTCTCGGATGATAAACTTGTTACAGTTGTGCAGTTCATTGTGGTCCTTGAGCCACGTGGTCTTTGTCAGGTAATTGCACTTGGCGGAGACGAGTAGGTTCACAGAGTTGTACTCGGAGGCCGAGACAACCTTGTCGTGGAGGTGAGTGAAGAAACGGGGGTGTTTCGACGAAAGAGTCGATGAATAATTACTAGTTTTAGTACGTCCTATATCCAGAGCAATTTAAAGAAAAAATCCAAGAAATTATAAATTATGATCCGTTTACTTAATTTATGTTTTCATAAAACGCGGAAATATTAAATTTTAATTATTACCGAATGGAATAAGTCGTCTTCCGTATTTTGGAGGTTCGTCTGAAAAAAATATGAGAACGTCAAAGTTTAATTTCGAAAATTAGTAGAAAACTTTAAAAAAGAAAATCAAAGCTTTATAATTGTATTATACCTGTAATAGTTACACTTCCTTCACTGACCGCGGCTCCCACCGAATTGTAAACCCGAGCTACAACCCTAAGGCTACTTTCAACATTTGGAATTACAATAGAACTGAAATTATTCCCCGTAGTTACGGTTTCTTGCCAACCAGGGACATTCCAGTGTACCTGAAAAAATTTAAAATTTTAATGTGCCCAACCGTTTCGTTTTTTTGAAAAGAGAAGAAAAGTAGAAAGTTTTTCTGTACCTGGAAAATCTTTGAATTTGGTTCGAACTCGACCCTCATTTCCACCCTGTCATTATATTTGCATAAAACTTTTTCTACTCCTCTCGTTATCACTGGCGCTATTGTGGACGGACTAAAAGTTAATATAAAATAAAGGTGTAATTAGTTTTAAACTGCGGAATTGACTACTTGAAGATTTGTTACGGGATATTTAATTTTTAATTACCAGATGAGGTCCGAGACGAAGCTTAGGTTGCTTTTACATTTAATCTGTAGACTAACGATGCCATTAATGGACACGGCACCGCATCTCACCATTAACTTGTATGCACCGCTGAACTGCATTTTGGCATCCTTCACAAGCAGTCTATAGAGATTCCCAATGTTCTCACATGTAAAATGATGCGAGTCTTTTAGATCCACCACCTTCAATATAAACACACACAAGATAAAAAATGCATGTGAAAACATTTCACGTAATATAACAAAACATTGAAAATTCAAATGCGGCATGAAACGAGAGAACAGAAATATTCGACACATGTAAATATTTTACAAATAATTTAACTCACATTCATTCCATCTTTGTACCACTTGAACTGTAGTTTGTCACTGTTCTCTCCATCACATTCAAATTCGAGGATCGTGGAATCCCCTTCTTCGATTTCCATCTCCTCAGGTCGCTTTCTAAATGTCAACTTTTTACTTGAAGTTTGACTTCGTTTTAATTTTGACTCACTAAGAAAACAACAGCAGAAATTATTTAACAAAAACAATTTTCATGTTGTATTTCATGATCACTTTTAACTGTCAAAAAATTTTTAGTACCTATTAATATTGCTGACTTGAACGTTAAAATAAATTGTATCTTGACCATGGGCATTGTATACAGTGACTTGGTATCGACCTGTATGGTCGGGGGATGACTTTTGAACAGTTAAACTGTAAATTACGCCAGAATTATGAACATGTAGTCCATGCAGTATATTTTGTTTTAACCTTTTTTTCATAAATCATAAACAAAAAACCAATCTCAAGATTCGTCATGAAAATATCACACGGAAAATAAAAATTACCTTGCATGATCTTTTTCATGTTCCGTAATGTAACACTTATATCTATTTCTGTGAATAATTCGTCCGTCTTTTTTCCTAAAATGAGAACAGAATTACATTGTTACATTTTTCGGCAAAATGAATTCTCATTCCATCATAAAACAAAGCATTTTTTAAAATACTTACCAAACATAGAAAAGAATTCCAGTTCCAAGAACAAATCCGTGAAGCGTGAATTGACCTCCGGATGGGACAATGAGCTCCGTTTGACTTTGGTTCAAAAACCGAGGTCGACTGTCCCACTCTTCGGGGTCACGGACATGAATGTTGAAACTACTCCTCGCCTTCCCAGCCTCATTGCTCACGCATAGTACATACTTTCCAGCGTTGAGGGTCGGATGTACGGAATTTATCTCGAGACTGTAAAACTTACCATTACTCGTTAATTTATAGTTTTCGTCTTCGTCTGTCGGACATTTTCAAAAGAAAAAAAAAAGAGTTTTATTATTTTCTACAACTATTTTAACAGTTTACAGCAAAATACTACAAACTACAATATTGCATGTACGCATGTATAAGTACCGGTAATAACTCGTCCATTGAACAACCATTCTACGAGGCAGTCGCTTGTTGAGACTTGACAGCTGACAATTGCATTTGAGCCAGCTTTTACTATCCTATTTTTGGGCTCCATGAGAATCACAGGACGCTCTATGCTCTCCCTTAAAAAATCAATGAAAAATTAAAAAAATTATTATTCACAATCTTATCACTTATCACAATAAATTCGGCAGAAAGTTTCGTTAGTTAAAATGCAAATGAGGGAAAACACTCACAAATCGCAAGAAACTACACTTTGTGGATCGTCGGTGACTTCAAAATGAGTATATGATATGGATCTCCCTTGAATGTTTCGGGCTTCCACACTGTACCGTCCACAGTCGTTTTCGGTGACAACAAACTCAAGTTTGGCCAGGTGGTTTGAAAATGAAACGTTGTAGTTGTCGTTTGAAAGGTCCAGGGGCTCGCCATCCTTTGTCCACGTAATACTACACGGAACTCCTTCTCTCAACTACAAAAATCACATCAAATTTTGAATGATTAGTAAACATTCGAATTCCGAACTGACCAAAGTCAGCTTATAGCTAACTTGGTTTAATCTTGAGTGAAGTAGTCAACAGTCAATGTATGTATATCAATCGACTAAAAGAAAGCTTGTCAAAAAATATGTAAGAAAATCAAGGACGTTTTTAATCCATTTAAAAATCGAAAAAAGACAACTTTGAACATAAACTGATGGAAGCACAAGAATAAATAATAAAATGTACATAGGTAAACTAATAAATAAAATGAGGAGCATAAAAAAGAACAAAAGTATACCTGACATTGTAAAGAGAAGGGAGAGCCAAGGAGGCCAACGGTGGACACGGGGAGTAATTGAGTAAATTCGGGGTACATGACACGATTACTCAAGTAAAACGAGTCACTCAACATATAAAAGTCATCACGTTCATCCTCCTCCTCATCATCAACAATAACCACATCACCTGACTTACGTTTTGGAGTTATTCGGAAAATGTATTCTCGGCCGGGCTGAAGATTCGCCTCGTGACTGCACAGTCTTGTGAAACCCAACTGTATGTAAATATGGTACAAAAAATCAGTATTTTAGGAAATTAAAACTGTGTACAATGTACAAACTAAAGAATGTTGTTCAACCATATTGACACTGACCTGAACCCATTGACTAGGACTATCATTGTCATTTTCGGTCACATCCTTGCAGTGGACATAGTAGCCCATGATCCGCTCCCTCACCCTGTTCCACTGAATGGACACCCATCCTGGGAGAATTTCACTCACTCTCACTCCCCGCGAGTCACCACCACAACCACCACCACTTTCATCCAACTGGACCATTCCAGTCCGCTCGCTCCAAGCTGTCCTCTCACCTTTAGTGTATTACAGTATTTTAATTTTTAATGCTTTCTTGGTTTGGTTTCAAAAATGCAGGTAAAAATTGCACAATTTTGTCATATTTTTTGTTTTTTGAAAAAACTAAACCACCGAGACAAACAAAACAAAACGAAAAAAAAACTGCACAGAGAATCCTTACGGGAGAAGGAGGAAGAGTAAGCTTGAGATTGTAGTGTGGAATTTCTATAGGATCTTGCAAGTCGCTCAACAGACGCCCAGTGTCTATTTCTGTTTGGTAAACTAGATCGTCTCTCGGTGAAGGAGCTTACCGGAGTCAAAGATCTAGCCCGAGTTTCCCGTACCTATTTTATTTTTTATTTTATTATTATTACTATTATTTTACATGTAATATATTACACATGTATATGTACACATCGAATTAGATTGCAAAACTATGTAGTATGTGTGTTTGGGTGAAAAAGTAGAAGAAGAAGGAGTAGGAAAATAAGGGAGGCTAAAGAAATAAGGATGGAGATGGAGGCAAAAGAGAAAATACGGAAATATCACATCAATGAATGGCTCTCACTTTGTTTTACTTCTCTCTCTCTGCCTTTCGCCAACTATTCGATTTATATATTATCGCTTGTGCAAAAAACTTTTACTTACACACTACATTAACGTAGTCAACATTTTTTTGGTGTGTACATAGGTATAAGTATTTACATACTCCATATATTTACTTTATATATCTATTATACGCATTCCATCTACACTTTGCAATACACTATAATAATATTGTAATACAGAGAACAGAGAATAGAGAATCGAGAGCGAGCATGCACGATGCATGCACCTCGCGTCTCTTCAATGCTAATTTTATTTCACATATTTCTCTTTCCGTTTACGCCTTCGATAAAAATACTTTCATGGCTCCATTTACATGCACAATTTCAATTGAAGGGCAAACTCAACACAAGCTACGAATATCACAGCATATTCACTATGCATACCGAGGGGTGAGGCAATACCGAACGCTTCTATTTTAAATTTTAACCTTTTAACATTTTAACTTTCTCAAACTGATAAATTGTATCAATAATATCTCAAAACCTTTTCCTTCCAAAAATTATCTAGAAAATCCCGAAGCTTAACCTACGCTCAGAACGTAATGACGCAAAATTATGAAATGAAAAGTTCAGTAGTCAGCTAAAACTCTGATTTGCGGTACGTTTTTTAGTCGTGAAAGTCGAGTGCTCATTATGAAAAATATACCAGTCTGTTTTGTTTTCTGTGCCAACTAGGTGCACATACATATAAATAATATAATAATATATGGAGTAAACTACATATTAAATATATATCTGTCTGCATATAGTTTGTCTACAGTATTATGCATGTATGTACTTATCGTTAGAATATATGAAGAGCTGAAAATCATATATATACTTAATACTTACATTTAGTCTATGAGCTATGATTCTCCGTTATGAAAACAGCACCGAGCTTGTGAAAGCAAACACTTTTTTGTCAAAAGTATTGTGGGCATTATATCTACATATTATCTTACATCTTAATGTGACTTTGGAGTACGCAAGACAGCGAGTAAACACAAGTGTTATAGCTAATGAGTCATTACTGTTCTGGATTTTATAGACAGGTACTATAACTAACTGTGTATGTAGTATGTATTACACAACATAACAAGATACTCTGGCATATTATCCCGGGGCTTTAAATTTTACAAGATTTCTTTCAAAGTGAAGAGTAAAAATACAATCATTATTTATACATAGCAAGTCTAAAGGAATTTCATGGTGACTAGAACGAGATTTTTAGGCCAATTATCGTGAACTAATGATGGGAAATCTGAGATGCTGCTTGAGACAGAGAGAAAGAGAGATAAAGATGATAATGTTGGATTCAGTTAATAAGCTGAGATTTTAATACATATTTTATAACTCTAACCTGAACGTAAAATTGGACGGATTCTGTCCCCTGTAGATTTTTCGCCTTTAGCGTGTACAGTCCAGCATCACTCAACGTCAATCTAGTGAGGGTGAAGCGGATTGATCCGGGGGATAAAGTTTCGCGGTAGGCTCGAGGATTTTCAAGAATCACGTTTCGACATCCCTTGTACCAGTTGACTAATTGTACGACGCACAAAAAAATGCATAATATGTAGTGTACAGGATTTCGTACGATTTAGACGAAAGAAAATTGCAAGACGAAAAGAGCAAAAAGTCTCATAAATTTTCTCATACATATAATGTATAGTGTGTATGGGAAAACTGTACATTGTACATATACTACATATACACTACAGATACAATAATAAATGATGACATACTGAATGGCATTGGTTCTCCTTCAACTTGTACATGTACATTTAGATCTACTCCCACATCCACGACGTACACTGGTTTGGGCTTGGTGATGAAATTTGGACATGTTTCGCTGGCCCCTGCGACGAGTCGGAGGGAGCAGCTAGACTCTACTTGGCCGTGCTTGTTTCTGGCAACCGCGACATACACTCCCAAATCCTCTACTTGTACAAACGCGATAAAAGTGCTGTAGCAACCCACTCGATTCAATTTTGTCTCTCGAACTCGGCCGTTCTTTATAAATTCAACGCTATCCGCACCTTTAAACAACGTTCATGATTACAAATCACATCATACATACTTTCAACTGCGAAAAAAAGCAAACATGAAAGAACTAAAAATGCTTGCTCACCTTCAACTGTTACTGAAAGTAAAAGAGAGTCTCCAATCTCAACCGACAGATCCTGCAGTCCCTTGATGAACACGGGCAGTTTAAAGGCCGTGAGAGAAAAGTCCTCGATATTTACATACTTTGATAGCTGTTGACAGCTAAATCGATTCCGGGCCGTGACTGTCCAGTTTCCAGAGTCGCTGGCCTTTGGATTTTTTATGGTGAGTCGACAACGGCCGTCAGCAAAGGTTTGGGTGATGTAGTTTAGCTGTCCATTTATGCTTTCATCATTCTTTGTCCAACTGACCTCCTCATGACCTTTTACGTAAGTCTCCAGAACTATTTCGTTGCTCGTTCGACTTTCTGCAGAAGACAATTAACAATTAACATGAATTTTCTGAGAATTCGGGCGACTTGAAAGGCACTTTGTAGAAAAATGAGAAAAATAGTGAAGCTATAGTTGACCTGTAATCATCTGGCTGTAAAAGGAGATGGGAAGAATTGTCCTTGTATAATTCAAGTCAAAAACGTGGACGGTGGCTGAGGTCCTTGCTTTTCCAAAACCGTTGGTGGCCGTGCAAGAATATTCAGCTTGGTCAGATTTCTCAGTCCCATGTATTTCAATGGAACCGAATCCGATGCCGCCAATTATTTTAATTCGGGCGTCCGGAAGCAAAGGAAAGCCGTTTTTGAACCATTCTGTAAACATGTAAAATAAACCTAGCAAACTTTTCCTGGAGTTTTATCGACTATTTTATTATCAATGAAAGCATATGTAAAAGGTGGGAATGCTACCTAAATGTGGGAGCGGATTTCCCGTTGCGCTGCAGTTAATACTTAGATTTGATCCTATGGAAATCACTCGATCCAATAATTTAATTGTAAATCGTGGACGACGACGGGAATTTCCCTGGGTAAAAACAACATACGTTGTATCATAAATCTGTTTTACTTGACGGAAACATGAAAAATGTTAAGTAGACTTACATGATATCCGTGAGTGTCAACTGGAAGGTCATCAACACCAGCCAAACTGTGGTCATGCTCCTCAATCGCTGAATAGTATCCAAGGGACTTGAGGTAGTCTCGGGCCTGTAAAATAAAAAATATCAATAATACAATATGTAGTTGAAAGGTTCGGTGACAAAGTAGTGCAGAAAATCACCTTTAGCGCGTGGGAGTAATCATGGCGGAATTCGGGGCTGTCATGATGATGACCCTGTTGTCTGTAAGAGTGAAGTGTATAATTTCTTGTGGACTCGTAAGCGGTTTCGTCAAAGCTCGATTTCCCCACCTCTTTCCTTGGAATGTATTTGTGTAAGCTTTCAATGGAATTACTTCTTGGTTCTCGACCCCCGCCAACACCACCACCGCTGCTTCCTCCTCCATAATTGTGTGGATAAGAACTTCGATCAAAGTATGATGGAGACGCCGCTGTTCGGCCTGGACTAACTCTCGGTCTCTCCCATTTGGAATGTGCACTCGACTCGTCGAGATGATGTCTTATTTTGTAGCTGTCAGTCGTTCCACTCGGCTCATAAGCAGGGACTGACCGATAATCTTTAGAATAGCTGCTAGCGGAGTCATATGACTCAGACACATACCCCGTGTCAGGTCGTTTGGCTCTACCTAAAGAGTGTCGGTCCGACAAATAGTCTTTGGTCGGTTCTCTAGCCAATCCAGTGTGTGAAATGTCACCCGAAGAACGAGTTTGATGATCAGAATACTTTGATGTCGCCTTGTATGCTGATTCATGTCTATGGGATGAAGAGTCGTAGTAGTCTCCGCTAGAAGAGTCTATTTGTCGGTCCCTGTACTTTCTGGAGGTTGCATCTTCCTCGCCTTGTCTATAACGTTGACTGTCTTGGATTGAATCGTCTTTCCTTCTTGAGCTGGACACTCGTACGTCATCATCATCATAATTATTTCGAGTATTTGCACTGTCATATTTACTCGTTGATTCAGTAACATCCTGTCTTTTCTTGCCGTTCTCTGACCTTTCATCGGACAGTGTTGAGACTTTATCATGATATTGATGGTCTGATGAATCTTCCGGCCGACTTTTGCTGATACTTTCTGACTCCTTGGCTGAAGATATATTTGCCGTTGATTCTGCCACGTCCGACTTATCATTCTTAGACCGGATTTCTTGGCTGCTATCGGATGTTTTGATGTCGCTCCCAACAGCTGACTTCTTTCGACTACTTCGTTTCACACTGGAATTGCGACTGCCTTCTGCACTACTGCTGCTGTCCTTTACATCCTGAGACCCCGCCTCCTCGCCTGCCTTTGATTTTTCACCAGGTTTCTCAACAGACTGATCGAAAACATTCTTCTTTGGCTCCTTCTTTGACATACGTTCACGACCTTCTTTTGGTTTTTTCACAGAGTCTTCCATTTTAGCTTTGTCTCCTGCTTCCCCTGAATTTCCAGCTGCTTCCTTTGTTTCGATTTCAGTACCATTCTTTTCTATCTCTTTTTGGGCAGCAATTTCTGTTGCATCTTTAGCTTTCTTGTCCCCTTCCTTCGTTTTATTTTCTGACTTATCCTTAGCTTCGTTTTCAGCTTTCTCCGCTGCTCCTTTTTCTGCCTTTATCTTAGCCTCTTGTTCCGCTTTCTCCTTGGCCTCTTTTTCAGCTTTTTCCTTTGATTCTCTTTCGGCTTTATCCCTGGTTTCCTTTTCGGCCTTTTCTTTGGCCTCCTTTTCCGCCTTTGCCTTTGCTTCTTTTTCTGCTTTCTCCTTGGCTTCTTTTTCTGCTTTCTCCTTGGCTTCTTTTTCGGCTTTCACCTTAGCTTCTTTTTCGGCTTTCACCTTGGCTTCCTTTTCTGCTTTCTCCTCGGCTTCTTTTTCAGCCTTTTCTTTGGCCTCCTTTTCGGCCTTTGCTGTGGCCTCCTTTTCGGCCTTTGCTTTGGCCTCCTTTTCGGCTTTCTCTTTGGCCTCCTTTTCGGCCTTTGCTTTAATTTCTGCTTTCTCTTTGGCTTCCTTTTCGGCTTTCTCTTTGGTTTCTTTTTCTGCCTTTTCTTTGGCTTCCTTTTCTGTCTTTTCTTTGGCTTCCTTTTCTGCTTTCACCTTCGCTTCTTTGTCTGCCTTTTCTTTGGCTTCTTTGTCTGCCTTTTCTTTGGCTTCTTTGTCTGCCCTTTCTTTGGCTTCTTTGTCGGCCTTCGCTTTGGCTTCAGTTTCAGCCTTCTCCTTGGCAGCCTTTCCTTTGGCCTCCTTTTCGGCCTTGGCCTTGGCTTCTAGTTCAGCGTTATCCTCTGCGTTTTTGGCTACCTCATCCTTGGCATTGTTTTCATTGGCTTTCGTTTCTGTTAAAGTTTTGGTCGCTATTTCTTCGTCATCCTTGGCTTCTGTATTTCCTTGTTTGGGCAAGTCTTTTGTTTCCCTATCTTTTTCTGTCTTTGCTGCTGTATGCTTTTGGTCGTCGATCGTTTGTTTCAGTTCTTCATCGCCTTTCTTGTCCACCTCTGCATTGGTTTTTGTGACTTGTGCTTTCTCATCGCGTTCCGCTTTGGTTTGCTGGTCAGTTTCTGCCTTTGTTTGATCACCAATGCTCTGGTTTTCCGTTTTTAACTTATCATTGTTAGCATCGTCAGTCAAAGTAGTCGAAGGTTCTGCTTTATTGGACTCCAGCTTAGCATCCTTGCTGCTTACTAATTCAATGGGTTGAAGTTCAATTTTACTGACTTTTTTGGTCATCGGTTTTATAGCATTAGCATTCAGGGCAGTCACTTCCGTTGAATCAGTTTGAGGCGTATCTTGGCCTGAATTCTGCTCCTTAGGTTGCCTTTTTTTATTTTCTGAGTTGACTGCAGATTCGTTTTCCAGGGCATTGGATTGGTTGCTTGGTTGTAATTCCACTTGAACAGCGTCATTTTGTAGGCTGGATGTTGAAACAGCTTCTTCTTGACTTTTCTGATTTTGGTATACTGACAATGCCTCATTTTTATCCTTTTGTGTTTGGATATCTTCTTTTTTTGCATTTTTTATCCGTTCATCTGAAGACTGTTTTTCCACACTGCAAGCTTCGATTTTCTTTACGTTTTCATCAACACTGTCTGTTATCTTTGACTTTCTCTCGATGGCATCTTGTTGAGTTTCTGGTTTCAAGGCATCTGCCACATTTTGTCCCTTCGAGGTTACACTTGTTTCATGCTCAGAAGGTAAGCCGCTTGGCGCGTTTGGATGCTGCTCTTGAGCATGTTCTACATTACCTTCTTCAGGTTTGATACTTGAAGGAGCAAGTTTAGAGCTCTCCTCGTCAAGGTCGAAACTACTTAATTTACCAGCTTGAACTTTTTTCAACTGAACGTTTATCATTTTCTTGCCACCATCATTGGCAATCTCGCCAGCTTCATTCTTTACACCAGTGGTTGCTGTTTCAGAATTTTGATTTTTGCCATCGACTTCCAAACGGTTGCTTTGCTTTGATTCAGTGCTCTGTATCGCATTAGGTTCTGAATCTGCAGTTGATTCCAAGGCAGCCTCTTGGAGGACGTTTGATTCTTGATCTGCACTTTTGGTAAAGGTTAGATTTGTATCAGCAGTTTCTGAGTTGGTTTGACCATCGTTGAGTTCATCGGCAGACTTTAGAACAGCTCTTTTTACCTTTTCTCGTTTGTTGCTTAACAGATCCGATTTTAATTCAACACTAGTGTCTTTTGTAGCCTCGGATGCTTCCTCAGTAGTTTTATCAACCGTTGATTCACCATTGGGCGTTTCAACAGTTGCGGTTTTCTTATTGGTTTCATCAACAGTCAATTTCTCACTGTTTTTATCGTCAGTTGCTTGCGCCTTCGCCGTGTCATCGGTTGTTGATTTCTCCTTGGTTGTTTTGCAAGCTGCAGCTGTCTCATTCGATTTATCAGTCGCGTCGTTTCCCTTGGTTTTCTCAACAGTTTCATTGTCCTTTGTTTTCTCTCCGGTGTCCTTGTTTTTGGTTTTCTCACCGGTTTCTTTATCCTTGATTTTTTCACCGGTTTCCTGATCTTTGGCTTTCTCACCGGTTTCCTTATCCTTGATTTTATTGCCCGTTTCTTTGTCCTTTGTTTTATCACCGGTCTCCTTATCCTTGGTTTGAGCACAAGCTTCTTTGTCTGCGGTTTCTTGAGCAGCTTCTGTATCCTTCAATTTTTTACCATGTTGCGTTTCTTCAGTTTTCTCTCCGTTTTCCTCATCTTTAATTTTCGCACCAGCATCTTCGTCCTTTAATTCTTCGTCCGTTTCTTTATCCTTGACTTTTTCGCCAGTTCCTTTATCCTTGACTTTTTCGCCAGTTTCTTTAATTTTGACTTTTTCTCCAGTTTCTTTATCCTTGGTTTTGTCAGTAGTTTCTTTATCCTTGGTTTTGTCAGTAGTTTCTTTATCCTTGGTTTTGTCACTAGTTTCTTTATCCTTGGTTTTGTCACTAGCTTTTTTATCCTTGGTTTTGTCAGCAACCTTGCTCTTGTTTTCATTACTGTCAACCGCGGGCTTTTCGTCGGTTTTACAATCAGCTAAAGATTTTTCTACTGGTTCGCCTTTAATCTCAGAGGTTTCGGTTAAAATCGCGGCTTGAATTTGGTCAGCGGTCAAATTTTGAACTTCTACTAACATTGCCGATTGAAGTTGGTCCCGTTTTAAAGCTTGAATTTGTGCGACCAGTGACGTTTGGATTTGTTCAGGAGTTAAAGTTTTAATTTCAGCCAACATTGCCGATTGAATTTTGTCAGATGTCAAAGCTTGAATTTCGGAAACCATCGCTGACTGAACTTCGACAGGGGTCAAAGTTTGGATTTCTGCAGCTATTGATTCTTGAATTTTCTCCGAAGTTAGAGCTTGAATTCCTGCAGCCTTTGCAGATTCAATTTGGTCGGGATTTAAAGATTGAATTTCTGTAGCCATCGCGGATTGGACTTTTTCGGGGGTTAAAATTTGGATTTCTGCGACCACCGCAGATTGAATTTGGTCAGGATTCAAAGTTTGAATTTCTGTGGCCATTGCAGACTGAATTTGATCAGGAGTCAGAGCTTGAATTTCTGCAGCCATCGCAGCTTGAACTTTGTTAGAAGTCAAATTTTGGATTTCTGCAGTCATGGCAGATTGAACTTGATCGGTATTCAAGGCTTGGATTTCTGTAGCCATAGCAGACTGAACTTGGCCAGGCGTCAAAGCTTCAATTTCTGTAGACATTGCAGATTGAATTTGGTCAGGGTTAAAAGTTTGGATTTCTGCAACCATTGCAGATTTTATTTTGTCAGGATTCAAACTTTGGATTTCTTCGACCATCGCAGACTGAATTTGATCCGGGGCCAAAGTTAGTATTTCTGCAGCTATCGCCGCTTGAATTTTGTCACTAGTCAAGGTTTGGAGTTCTGCAGTCATCGCAGATTGAATTTGGTCCGCCGCCATAGTTTGGATTTCTGCTACAATTGCCGATTGAATTTGACCAGGGGTCAAACTTTGTACATGTGTAGCTATTGCTGTTTGAATTTTCTCGGGAGTTAAACCTTGGACTTGCTCAGCCATGTCTGTTTGAATTTGTCCCGTTGATAAATTTTGTACCTGTGCAAACAGGGATGACTGTACTTGTTCATGTGTCAAATTTTGCAATTCTGCTACAACTGACGTCTGAATTTGTTCCGGTGTCAAGGATTGCAATTGAACTATCAGCGATTTCTGAATTTGAGCAGGTGTTAAATTTTGTGATTCGGCTACAACTGATTCCTGAATTTTCTCAGGTGTCAAATTTTCTAGTTGAAGTATTAGCGATTTCTGAATTTGAGCAGGTGTCAAATTTTGTAATTCTGCTACAACGGATTGTTCAATCTGGTCAGAGGTCAAAGCTTGCACTTGCGCGATCATGGATTTTTGAAGTTGGGCTGCGGTCAAACTTTTCAATTCTGCAACAACCGATGTTTGGATTTGGTCAGAGGTCAAAGTTTGCAATTGTGCAATCAGAGATTTCTGAATTTGAGCAGATGTCAAATTTTGTAATTCTGCAACAACTGATGATTCAATTTTGCCAGGGTTCAAGGTTTGACATTGTGCAATGAGGGACTTCTGAATTTCGGCGGGTGTCAATTTTTGTAATTCTGCTATAACTGATGCTTGAATTTGGCCCGGGGTCAAGTTTTGTAATTCTGCTACAACTGATGTTTGAACTTGGTTAGGGTTCAAAGTTTGCAACTGTTTGGCCAAAGATTCCTGAATTTGGTTTGTTGTCAAACTTTGCAGTTGTGCAGCGAACGATGTCTGAATTTGTTCAGGAGCCAAGGTTTGTAGTTGTGCGACCAGTGATGTTTGAATTTGGTCGGTTGTCAAACTTTGAACTTGTTCGGTCAAATCCGAGATTTGCGAGACTAGTGATTTCTGAATTTTCTCAGGAAACAAAGTTTCTACTTGGGCAGTTAGCAAATTTTTAGTTTGGTCAGCAGTCAAGGTTTCTATTTGAGCAGCTATTGATGCCTGAAGTTGATCAGCGGTTGAAGTTTGGATTCGTGTTGCCAGCGATGTTTGAATATCTTCGGGGTTCAAAGTATGCCCTTGGTTTGCAATCAGAATCTGAACTTGTTCGGCCATCAATGCTTGAACTTGTTCTGCCATCAAGGTTTGCACTTGTTCCGCTATTAAATTTTGAACTTGATCTCGCACCAAATTTTGGACTTGATCTTGAACCAAATTTTGAACTTGGTCCGCCACCAAATGTTGGACTTGATCTTGCACCAAATGTTGAACTTGATCTTGCACCAAATGTTGAACTTGATCTTGCACCAAATGTTGGACTTGATCTTGCACCAAATTTTGCACTTGATTATGCACCAAATTTTGGACTTGTTCGGCCACCACATTTTGAACCTGTTCGGCCACCACATTTTGAACCTGTTCGGCCACGACATTTTGGACTTGTTCGGCGACGACATTTTGAACCTGTTCGGCGACGACATTTTGGACTTGTTCGGCCACGACATTTTGGACTTGTTCGGCCACGACATTTTGAACCTGTTCGGCGACGACATTTTGAACCTGTTCGGCCACGACATTTTGGACTTGTTCGGCCACGACATTTTGGACTTGTTCGGCCACGACATTTTGGACTTGTTCGGCGACGACATTTTGAACCTGTTCGGCGACGACATTTTGAACCTGTTCGGCCACGACATTTTGGACTTGTTCGGCCACCACATTTTGAACCTGTTCGGCCACGACATTTTGAACCTGTTCGGCCACGACAGTTTGGACTTGGTCTGCTATCAAAGGTTGAACTTGCTCCTCCTTTTGAGCTGTTGGAGTTTTTTCCTGTCGGTTTTTATCGGCCAAAACATCTTCAATAATTGTCTCTTTCGGCTTTACTTTGTCCTTAGTGTCGTCTTTAGTGGCTTCAACTTTTGTCGATTTATCCTTCTCGTTTTTGGTCGGCGCGTCACTTAATGCACCATCGGTGTTTTTGGTTTCTGCTAGTTTTGATGTTGGACCATTATTGCCTTGTGGAATATTTTGCTGTTGTTTGACTTCAGAGTTTTCCAAAACAACTGCACCCTGGCCCTTTACTGCCACACCATTTTCGCCAGAATCGTGATCAAACTGTTCCTTTGCTGTTTCCGATTCCGGTTTTCTCGATGACAAAGTTTTGGTTTCACCTTCTGCAACAAATTCGTTTCCTATTTCAGAACTTCTTTCAGTTTGTAAAGTTGAAACAGACTCTGTATTTTCAGCATTTTGTTGTTGAATGGGACCGACAACTGAATCTTCCACATTTTGGGCTTGGTTTCCTTGTACAGTCTGTTGTATGTTTCCTTCTGCGTTCAAAATAGCTTCCGAACTTTGACCAACCGATGAAGTGTCACCATTTGTGGTTTGATCCTTTGATATTGACTCTTCCTTGGAGACTGAAATGAGTTCACTTTTACTCTGTGCCAAATTAGTTTCTTTGGCTGATTCGACCGATTTGTTGGCGTTTTGTAAGTTATTCAATGGCGCTATATCATGAGATTGTACTTCTTTAAAGTTGTCTGTAGAAATACTTGATTCTCCAGTTTGAATCACATTTGAATCCTCCTTCCTTGCCTCTTGTACTGACACCGTGTCGTTTCTGATCATGGTCAACTGTTGTCCATTTTCCTGCAGGACGTTTGTAACCTTGGCATTGTCCATCAAGTTTTGGGGTAAATCGGAATGTTCTACTATTTCAAATTCATCATCATCAAAATTGTCGATTATTTGGGAGTTGTTCAACTGCTTTCCTTTCATCTGCTTTTTCTCATTTTGATCACCTGCGGGGAATGAACTATTATTGGACGAAGATTGAGGTTCCTTTTGTTGTTGTTGTCCTGGTAACTGGCTGTCTTGTGATGTAGAAGAGGACGATACGCTTTTATTATTCTTTTTATTGATAGTTTGAGTCATGGAGTCTTTTCTCTCTCGTCCCTTCTCCTCCTCCCGAAGTCTCCTTTGTTGTTCCGCATCCGCCGCAAGTTTAGCCGCTTGAACATCGTCCTGAGGTTCGATGATCTGGGGAGTGATGGCTTGATGAAGCTGTTGAAGATCCCCCATGGAAGTGTCAATGACAGGTACATTATTAATGTTGACGGCATCCGTCGCCGTGATTTTGTTGAGCTCGTTGATAAATTCGTTGATTTTCCCGCCAAACTCGTCAATTTGCTCGCTAAACTCCTTGATGACGCCGCCACCCTTATTTGCGAGGTTGAGGTTGTCATTTTCTACAAGTTCCCAATCCTCGTCTCCTTCCTCCAACTCGAGCAGTCCACTGCCAATCCTCTCTCGCTGGGGTAGTTCTTCTAGAGACCCAAACACTGGAGTGTCCATTCCCTCTGAGTAAAAACTGACGTCAGGGGAGGAACTGTTTTCAACCTCCACGATCCGGAAATCTTCCTCCTCCTTGTCTTTTGGAAGATCCAGCATTTTTAGACCATCGGAGAGAACCACATTGATTGAAGTTGGAGAGTCCAAGCTGGTCATTGTTTTTTCTTTTTCAAGGACGAGTTCAACCGCGGCTCCCACAGCAACGGCTTCGAAATCCTCGAGGAATACACTGTGACGAGACTCGGAGAGATCAGACATGTCTTCAAAGTCCGCTTCCGTCTTTTCAGACCCGCTTTCTTGGCGACTCACCGCCGTTTCAAAGCCAACTCCTGTACCCACTGCATCAGCATCCACGTCGATGACCATGGCTTCCCTGAGGAAAAAAACGGGTAATAATACGATAAAATTGACGAAACAATGAAAATGGTTAATGGTATTTTCAGATTTTTAGATTACATAACGATGCGGCCAGAATTTGTGGTTTCTTTGACGAATCGGAGAGACGGTAATGTAAGGACGTTGTGCTCTACAAAAAGTAATATACTATAGTACCTTCATTATTGATCGACAGTACAGTAAAAAAAGCTTAAATGATGATTCATTTATACCAGAAATAAATTCCGAGTACTCTTCCGCAAACATTTCAATAATGTTCTTGGCATCCTGCTCAGTGAGATCTGGAGTTTCATAGAGAGAGACGGACACTTCCTTCCCGTCAATGGAAACAGAAATCTCGTCAAGGCCGTCGGCAGTCTCGTACACGCTCACCATTTGAGAGGAACGCTCCTCTAATATTGTTGAAAGACTTGGGTCACGGGCTAATTTGTCCAGGAGTTCTTCCTGTTTATTGGTTTCTGTACAAAACATTTCGTAAAACATTCGGCTTGAAAATCAAAAATAGGTTTATTGAAAACATTAAACAGTAATAAACATTATTTATTTAGAATGAGGAATATGAGGAAAAACCTTCGAATCCAAGGAGGCTAGCAGAAGACTCACAATAACCCATACCTAAGAAAAAAGCAACGAAATCAGTTGTGATGTAATTTATTCATAATATCAAAAATACAAATAGTTAATCTAAGGAAGCCTGAGTTCATACGTACAATTAACGGCTTGGCAGCAATAAGTTCCCAAGCAACAGTTTCCCCCGGAACTCACAATTTTGTGAATGTCTCCCGCCTTGAGTTCAATTCCATCCTTGAACCATTTCAATTGAGGTTGTGGAACACTAAAAAAGAAGAAGATACAATGTCATGTTTTAGAATATTCATCGTATTCATTTATGTTAAAAATCACTAAAAAGATTACCCAATAACTTTGCACTCAAGGTTGACAATTCCTTCATGAAGAACGGCGCGGAGCCCCTCGAGGAACCTTGGTTTCTTGTAATTACTTGGAATACTGAGAGAAATGCGACAGCAGCTGAAACTGGCCCCAAATTCATTCTTGGCCACGACTTTGTACTCGCCCTCCTTCCCGATCCCCAAGCACTCGGAGACTAAGGAATTACCCGACATGGTAAATTCGGAGTTGGCTGGAGTGATGAGTTGGTTGTCAAAGTACCACTCGAGAGTGGCCTTGCAGTTGAGCTCGACGGTCAGTTCGAGTCTGGATCCCACAACTACGGTCAGGCTCTTGAGCCCTTTTACAAATTGAGGGGGCCGATTGACGCTGGAAAGGTGTTCCAGCAACTTTCCTCGCTCCTCCTCACTCAGCTGGAATTGAATGTCGTCGAATGTCAGTTCGGCGGTGGACTCACTTACGCCCATGCAGTTCCTGGCTATACACGTGTACAGACCAAGGGAGTTTGACCCACAGAGCTGATACACATCTCCGGGCTTTAATTCTATCCCGTCTTTGTACCAATGCAACTCTGGAACTGGAAATCTGAAAAAAAGGTCAAGAGTTCAATTTACTTCTGTCCGGGATTTATTTTTCAAAAATGTTGTTTTTTTTCTTGTTTTGGATTTTATTTACCCCACCACTTTACACTCAAAGGTGACGAGTCCCTCCTCCGTAAGCACGGCCTTGAGGTCCTGGAGAAATCGGGGTTTGCGGTAATTTTTGGGGGCCACTACACTAAGGAAACAACTAGTCTCTACTCCATTCACACTACACTTCCACTCCCCATCATCCGTGAGCATGAGGGGATTTAGGACGAGTTCCACACTAAAGTCACTTTGAGTCCCGGTGACCCGGCTTCCGTCCGGGACTACTTCCACCCCTTTATTGTACCAGGTCACTTTTCCCACGGGGTTCCGAACCCCGACACTGAGCACGTGAGGCTCTCCTATCCGGGCTTTGTGGTCCACAAGACCATCGGTGATGATGGGACGGGCTGAGGTTATGTGGACGTGGGAACAACTTATCGCACTTCCCATACAATTTGTTGCCTGCGTGTATCATAAGCACATACTTTCATATTATTTTCATTAGTTTTTTTATTACAAAATATCCCAAAATACTGTTGTTACATTACTTGGCATGTATAGCTTCCCAAAGACGTAGGATCAGCAGGTTTCTGTTCATTAAAAAAAGTAAAAAATTTGCAACAATTTCCAAAAAAATTTATCCTGTAAAACAAAATTTGTTTTTGTTCTCATGTTGCCTCACCAGTGCAAAGACATCACCTGGCTTTATTGGTTCTCCCTCTTTGAACCAATTTAGTACGGGCGTTGGAACTCCCGTCACCTGACAACCAACAATTCAAGTTAAAGTCAAAGTTTTTTAAGCAAAAGATTGTAAACTGTCGTTTTTTGTTTTTGTTTTGAGTTTTGAAGTGTACCTTGCATTCTAGTGAGACGGTTCCGGCATCCGTTAAAATTGCACGAAGAGGCTCCACAAATTCCGGTGGTTTGTAAGCTCGAGGAACTGCAACATTTTTCAACAATTGAGCATGAGATTCGGTCATCATTTTTCTATTGCTCATTGAAAACGTTCGACATTTGGTCAAAAAACGGAAATATTGTGCTACTTATAGCCGAGTTAGAATATAGTATGTTTTGATTTTTTTTGGTCTATGCACTGTCTATAAAAAGCATCTTTCTTCCGTATTTTCCTTCCTTCATTCCACACAAACATATTTATATATATAGTTATTATTCATGTTTTTAAACAAACCGTTAATGTCTATTGTATTTAATTTGGACCTTCTATGACGTGTACGTCTATTTCCCAGTGTTTACAAAAATATGTATATGTGAGTGAGAAATCGTAAAGCGTGAAAACGTAAACGCTGTGTGGCATACATGTTAGTTATTACACAATTTTTCTTCGTCTAGTTGTACGTAGGTATGACCACAAAATTCTTTGGCATAATATAAAGAAAAACGTGGCCTGGGTTCTATACATGAATACTACACATATATCTACATATGACTACTATAGAATTGTGAATTATGAAACTGTTGTAAATATTCTCGGAAAAGGACCAAGTTTGTGCTATGTATTTTTGAAAAATATCACACATTTCCATTAAAATTTGTAACGGAAGAAAAACTCAAGAGGAGAGAGGAAGGTAAACATATGTAATATGTACGGTATACAAATGTGTACAAACTACAAACCGTGCGAAGATAAATCGAATAAACAAGTGCTCAGTGCTCAGACTTGTGCTGGCTACTGGTTTTCATCAACTTTATGATTTTTCCGTCTTTTTTACAGTTTATGCGTTTGTGCTAACAAATTTGGCCCAGTTTTTCCTCCGTCTAATGCATACTTGTGCATACTAATTTTGACATTATACGTGGGGCAAAATATGTAGGGAGATATTTTTGAAAAAACCTGCGGAAAAAGTCTCAAACCAAGTGTAGACTAAATAAAAAATAGGTATGAAATTTTGAAAGTACTGACTAACTAGTTACACAGTGATACATTCATTTTTCTGATCCTGGTGTACTTTGCATTATAATATAGTAAAAAGTAATTTACAAGCTGAAAATTGAAAATTATAGATGAGATTTAATTTTTGCTCCTCGTCCCTTTTTTGATAGATGTTCAAAATCTAATTGAATTTGATCTAGTTTTTTTGAAGTGCACACACATAAAAGTTTTATTTTTGTATATAGTTTACGTCAGGAGTCAAAGTACATGGTGTGTGTAGTGTGTATGTATGTATGTATGTATATTGAACTGAGATAAGTTAGTATTCGTTCAACTGCATAAAATGCTCCGCTTTTTATTTTCCCGTTGAAACTAATGGAGTAGACGAATATAATATGAATGGGAGCTAAAGAGAGGAAGATAGAAAGGAAGAGAACAGGAGAAGGAGAGCGACCTTCAAAATAAAATACTAAATGTAATAAATTAAGAAAAGCAAACAGGGAAATAAAAAAAATTCCGTATGTATCATGTTGTGTGCTTATGTACATATGTCCAAGCTTTTCTCTCTTGAAGTATTGATAATTTTGGAATGAAAAACGGATGGAAGAGAGGTCATCATATTATTTTATACTCACTCATTAATTTAATAGCGCCATGAGACGTTTTTCTTCCTCCAATATTTTCCGCAATGGCAGTCCACTTCCCTTCGTCTTCCACGTGAACTTGAAGGATGGATAGACAATGGGTTTCCAAGCCATTATTATTAGTATTTTTACTAGCATTATTTTCCACTGTGTAATGGAGTCGAGGATCCGTCGAGGGGTCCAATTTCTTGCCATTTCGAAACCAAGTCACCTACATTCCAAACACCAAAACCATTAACCACCGTCATCATCATTATCATAATACATAATACATACTTACACAAGACAAGTAGTATTTGCACTATTTACACACACCTATTATCTCATCTATTTTTACATTACAGTATCAGTATCACAAAATGTAAGTACGTATGCATATGAACGAGAGGAATGCGCACAAAGGAAACCGAAAAGGGCCGCTTCATTTAATTAGATTCCCAACAAATTATTCAATAAACTTAATACTTTTTAAATAAAATTGATAAAGTCAAAGAAACAATTTAATTCTTGCCTCGAAATTAAATTTTGTTAAATAATCGAAAGAACTTTTTTTTTAAAAGTTCCTTTATTTTTAAAACTTGACTTCAAAACATCGAGCATGTAATATTGACCTTGTTATTACGAAAAAAAATGTTTTTTTATATTTTTGAAATTATTTCTGCATTTTATTTTTAAAACATTAACAACCCTTAGGAAAAAATCTTGTCAAAAAATCTCATGAAATTTTGACACGAATTTGGTCGACATCTTATCAATTTTGATCAGATTTTGATGGAATATCATGAAAATTTCATCAAAAATTGTCAATCTTTTCAAAACTCATCAAAATTTTATGAAGACTTTTTTCTATAAGGAAATATTCTGTCTAAAAAGTTTGCTCAGCTTTTCTGTCAATAAATATTATTTTTACACAAAATTTTGAATAATTGTTTAGCCAAATTTCAAAAATTTGGGAAATACTATTTTCAGTTTTATTCTAAAACGAAGAAAAATTGGCTAGAAATTTTGCCACTGGAAACCCTTGAATACCCTTGTAAGCTTTTTCGACGCCGGTAATTTCCCATGACACTGTTTTTAAAAAAGTAGGTAACAAAAGATTGAGTGAACTGTCCTCGTTATTCTTAATGAACATGGCTGACCTTGAGTTCGGAGTTGTGGCTCTGAATGTTGACAGAGAGTTTGGCTCTGCCATTAACTTTGAAAGAATAGTCTCCGAGTTCCTTTGTAAAATCCGGCGGTGGAACCTGGATCAATTTGAGCTCACTATTATTGTCCATTTTAATAACGGACGGCGGCGGCTGCCCAAGCAGCACCGATCTGGGATTCAACAAAATCGGATTTCGGGTATCCACTCCACTGTCAACACCACCACCACCACTAACACTACCAATATTATTCAAAGGACTGTGATTATTCAAAAACTGTGTCTGTTGCTCATTGATTCGAACCACGTCACTGTAAATCCTGCAACAAGAACACAAAACACAAACATACAAAATATACACAACTGATTCAAAATACACACTGATGATATTTACACACTCACAAAAACTCTCAACTTTTAAAAAATCTTGCTTAAAAAATATGACAACACACACACAGAGATACTTAAGTAAGTAAGCAACAACTTTCAACTTTTTTCATATGACACAAAAACTAAATGAGTTATGACTGTAGAAGGAACCATTTTTTCAGGAAGAAGAATATGTGACACTTTGAGCTTGGGAACTAAACGAGTCGGAACAAAATGCAGTAAGTAGTTAAAAAACAAAAGGAGTATAAGTAGTAAGTAGTTGTCGTAGTATTTTTTATCACGTTTATAATTAGCAGCAGTATACTGGGAAGCTTCAATATGATGGATGAACTAAGAAACTAAAAACTGAAAAACATTCTTTCACCAACAACTTCCAGAGAAGGAAGAACAACATCAACTGTATAGCAAGTAGCAAGTATTAGCTTAATTATTATCTTGATTCACAAAAACATTTTTAGTAAATAAATATCGCTTTTCAACAAAATTATTACAACTCGGTCGATCGCGCCTCCAAATTTGCTTCTGTTACATAATATTTTATAGAAATGATGAAAGAAAGAATTATCTTTTCATATTTATTACAATGGAAAGTTTCTATACAATAATATTTATTATCTATACGTAAGTATAATATAATAC
>JAQIVE010001164.1:0-27165 GCA_034698285.1 Sminthurinus bimaculatus
TATATACATAATTATTCTATGTCGCGCCGTGGCAAGGATTCGCTTACTGGAACAGAGATTCGTGGAACACTGTGTAATAAGCAAAGATGTATCGTAATGTTTGCATTTAATGCGATTGTTCAAGAGTTTTTTAAGAAACTTTTGGAAAACTATAGTATACATATAAATTCCATGATTAATTTTTTAATTTGTATGTATTGTAGAAATTCCGAGGCAGCATCGGAACACAGTCGAAGTCACGAATTAGAAGACCGCATCTCTTCCTTGGCATTCTTCACGGTTGATCCGGCAAATTTCGATGCCCAAGATTCGACAATTCCTTGTATTTCAGCCAAGTGTCCTTTCCAAACAAGAGAAAAGCATTATCATTGTTTATGGGTACGTGAAGAAAAAAATCAAGGGTGTAATAAAATTTTAGTGGGTTTTTTTCCATTTTTTCTTTATATATATATATACCTCTCCTGCGTCTTCCATGATATATTTATTTGCTTTAGAAAGAGAAAGAGAAGAAGAGCAAGAAAACGAGTTGCTTGTCTTTTTTCTCTCTCTTTCCTCTAAAAACAAGGTATTATCTATAAAATGAAAGCTCATGTGAGGTAATAAAAATTGAGATTGCATTAAACGATTATTTATATGGTTTTTCTTGATTTTTTTTCTGTGCATTCAATATTTAGGACTCTTGCAGTGAAATCATCCTAAGTACTGACGAACCCTTCAAGCGCCTTGAACATTTCAAGCAGCATGAATATTCTCAAAAATTAGATTTTACCGACAAATGTGACAGCTTAGACGGTTTCTTCAGGCGAAAGCGAGGACGCCCACCAAAGAATAGGATTATTGAGGTAATAACAAAATGTTTCGAAATTTAATATTTGCTTATCAAGTTTTCTATTGCCAGCTTCTAGAATATGTAACATATGTGCGCATATACATTTTAAAATTAATAACATGCTACCATTTTCGTTTCCCGTAACATTCTCATACAAATCCTATTATATTATTACTAACTTTTTACCTCATAAGTTAAAACTACTCGCATGTTGCCAACATAGTTAACTATAATAGCTTAAAGTTACTCGGTTAGTTCCTTGTTTTTGAAAAAAATATGAGAGAAAAATAAACTGAATTTGGATTGGGGCTACATATAATACAGTATTTTCAAGATTTTTCTTGATATTTTCCCACTTGTCTTTTTATCATTTCGTAAGACTATATTATTTTATTTTGAAGATATTATTATACTATTCAAAAAATCAGGTTTCTTCTGGAGCAAACGAAGCCATATTTACCTCTTTTAAGCTACCGAAGCCAATATTTGGTGGTGGTGCTTTGGACAGTGTTGAGGATGTGAAGGTAAATATTTTTTCGAATTCGATTTTATTGACATTGTATATGGCATATACATGCACATATGTTACATATTTATAAGAAACTTTATCGTCCACACAATGTGAGATGTTGATGCTCATCTCAGTATTTATTTTGATAATCCGATATTCGTTGTGTTTTTTTCTGTACGAGCGGATTTCATAATATTTTCAATTTCGTATTATCGAGAAAAAGATAAGCAAGCGGAAAATCACATGTAAAAATGGCTGTCGTTTCCCCGAGAAAAAACGTTTTATTTTTCCATGCTAGAAACTCGTAGAAAATTATACTATATATATATGCATAGACGGTGTTGTTTAAACGACACGAAAAAATATTGTACATTTATCATAATTATTATACGTTTATATAACATTCCTCAAATATTTGATTGTGTATTCTTTGGTATAGGATCCTATTGGCTTCCTGTCTTACCCTGAAAACACTGTTTGTCCTGATAGTTCGTGTTCATTTAACACGGCCTCGGTAAACATAATATTATATATTAATCACTTTTACTGATAACCACACGAGAATTTAGAAAAATGTAATTGAAAGCTATTAAAATTATTATACTAGTTATTTCATTTAGTGTTGATGTGTTTCCTTTTCTAGTCCGCCCATTACCATTGTGGACATCCTCGGTGTCACTTTTCTGTTGCGGATGTGCACAAGCTGTCACTCCATTTGCGAGATTTCCACACAAATGTTGATATTTTGGATGGCTACGAATATTTTGATAGAAACGCGGATTGTAAGGAGAGTAATTGTGAGTTTAATGGAAGTTCCGAGCATTTTCATTGTATGCGGGATGGAAACGCTTTCCTGCGATACACTGCAATGATTACCCATGAATCCGAATATCATGAGAGCAAGTCAAACGGAAGCAGCGATGATGAAGATAGGCAGTGGACTAATCAAAGTAATTTCCTCGTACATATAATATATTATTTTCACTCTTCCTTTTTGCTCAATAGATCTGTCAAATTGTAGCCAATTGGGTTTAAACTTTAAAGTTACTTTGCCTAATTTCTTGGTTTTTTAAAAACATTTTTGTAGTAGTTAAGGCAAGCGGTACGTTCTATCCACTTCCAACAATTCAAAGGAGACCCAACACTAATCCTATGGATTTATCGAGCCCTAATGGGCTGCCTGATACACCAGGTTTGTGTTACATGAATATACTATATACTATTTGGGATTTCCTGATGAAGTCTACTATAAATGATCAACGTTAAAATATGTTGTTAAATTGAACATTTGTGTCTCTTCTTTTTGCTAGAATCAAAACCAATCACAGATCATTCACTCAGTCGAATTCTACAGTTACCGTCCCCTGAATCGGGAGAAACACAGTATGGCCCTGAGGCTGCTTGTGGCAGACCATTCTGTAAATTGAAGCGCAAAAATCATTTCCATTGTCACCTATGCAATCAAGTATGTGTTTTATGAGATGATAGTATATGGATAAAACTATAAATAGCAATGTTCAAAAACACAAGTTTTGTGCAATTATGTGTATTTTTACTGCTGAAAATTTCTAATTTCCACCCCTCCTTTTGTTTTAGGCGTTTTCTGAATTAGAGAAGCTTCGTCCTCACGTGTTAAAGCATAGTAATTTCTCCCCCTTAAAAATAAGTAATGAATCCGAAGACCAGTCAACTGATGAAGAGTCTAAAAATGACTCGGACGAGCAGCCTGATATAAAACTATTTTCCAAGATAAAGGAAGAGAATACACCACCTTCGAGCAAGCCCCTAGAAACTCCATCGACATCATTTACACCGGCCACTATTCAAAATTTCCTTGGTGGATATCATGGCTCCCATTCTCCATATCTATTTCTTCAACAAAATCATTTAACTTCCTTGTATGCAGGGATGATGTTTGGAGGTGCAGGGGCTGCAGGATTTCCTCCTGGAGCCGCTGCAGCAGCAGCTGCTGCGGGCGTCTTGTCCTCTTCAAATCCTTCAACTCCACCGTCAATCAGTAGTAATGTAGTAGTACCGAGTAATATAAGTAATGGAACTGCAGTGCTGGCTAGTGGAAACGGTATTATTGGCGACTCCGTCTCACCCCTTTCAATTACGCCCACCGTTTTGCAAATTCCAAATAAAATTAAGCGTCCACCAAGCGCCTCTTCATCGTCGCCATCCTCTCCACAGGACAGTAAGAAACAACGTTTGCAAATGAGAATTTTGAAGGACGAGCCGGTCCCTGATGGATACATCCGATTTCGATTCAATGAAGATTGTGCTTATGTGCACTGTGGTTACCGTGAACATCAGACACATTTTCATTGCACGAGAGAAGATTGTGGCTACAGTTTTTGTGACAAGACTAGATTTGTTCAACATACAGCGAGGCATGAACGACTTGACACTCTCATGGGTGGAGATTTTAAACAGTATCGCGCTAATATCTCGTGTGGCCGCTCAAATTGTTCTTACGTACCTAATGTTGGTGAGTACTGCTTTCTTTATATTTGTTTCTTTTACAAAAATTTGTTTTTCTTGGATTGTTTGGATATGTTTTTCCCCAAAAGTTTTTTGGCGAGTGAATTCTCTCGTGTAAATAAATTTTTATTAAAAATCTAAGTTTGAGCTTTATTATGCGTTCTTTTTTAGGAGTTGCTCAAGGACAAAACAAAGCATCGCACTTCCATTGCTCCAAATGTGACTTTGTTTGCACGGACACAAATAAAGTCGTTGCTCATCGTCGACAGCATCAAAAATTAGACTCAATCATGGCAGCGGGATTTGAAAAATTTACGCCTTCTCAGCAGTGCAACGTACGTAAACAATCAAAATTGCGTGGTTAATATTGTGAGCTTTGTATCTTGAAAACTTGGTCAGTGGCGCTAATAAACTGTATTTTCTGATTTTTTTAACAGATTGACTCGTGTATTCATTGCAGCAAGTCCACGCACTATCATTGTTTGAAATGTCAGTATGTGGTTTTAGGTCTAAGCCAGATGTCAGCCCATAAATATCGCCACGCCGATTAATAATTAGAAGGTAATCTGTGCACTTGAAGATGCATATGAATAGATTCCAGTCCAGATCCAATTTCTAAACTAGGTATAATAATATGCTAACACAAGAGTGACTAAATTATTATCTACTATTCAAACTGTTAGGCCTTTTAATATGCCTTCATCGTTATCTGTGCCTTAAAGACTATACATATACGAGATCAAAAGATACGTTTAGTTTCTCTACTATAATGAACACGAAATTACGACTGTAGTCTGAAATTCTTACAATTATAGTACATTATAATATAAAACACAACAAAATATGAAAATGCTATACAGACTTTTATACTATGTAGTATTCAGAAAAGAGAAAGTATTCATAAAGCCTATACATACATACATATACACTAGTTAATACTTTAAATATTATACAACATATTTATCCCACTTGTATGTGATAAGACATCAAAGCAAAGAGGAAAACCCAAAGCTATATATTATACTAATATTGCATAGTTTTTTAAAATATAAAATTAAAAAAGAAAATACAATAAGATTACTAATATTATTATACACACTACACACATACATACATAGTATATAATAATATATAGAGCTAGGTGGATATTAATAAGACTAAGTATGTGATTATACCTGTTTATAAAATGTTTCAATCGCTCCTGGGCTATTAGCTAAACTAATAATTCATAATTCAAGGATATAATAACGTTAGGGAACAATTGGTATAACATATTATGGGATCAAATTATCTAAGTGCCATTGAGAAATTATGGAGTTGAAGAAAAACTAGCAATATACATGAAGTATAAGTATTTAAGCATATAAGGAAAAGAAAGATTTTCAAAGTACCCCGATTTATAATTTAATGTAGAACATACAAACCAATATGTATGTGTAACATTAATCTCACTACTTTTAGTATGAAATGAGATCAGATATCATATATTATTATTTAATTTAACCTTTGTCATCGGTTTACTATATATAAAGCTTTATAGCAAATAGGAGGTTTAATATAGTTTGATTGTCTGACTACATTACAGTGCAAAAATGAGCGCTGCTATAGGATACTTAAGTCACTACACATATTATTAATTTCATCCATTATATGACATTACTATATGAAAACTTTATTATAGTTAGTCTATATTGGTTTAAAAATATCTGACGAATTTTTATGTATGTTTAGACTTTACATTTTGTGCCAAAAGTAATCGTATTTGTATACATGTTTCATTTGCTTGTTTCATTTTTGGCCAATTTGTAGGAAAATGTTTGATTTTAAATTTTGAATACCACGTAAGTAAGTACCAAATCAATTGAATTTAAAATAATATTTAATTCAGACAAATTCCAATAGTGAAAGGAAAACAATTTGTAGTCGAATTTCATTTAGGCTATAGTAGAGTGAAAGGTGTTAGTGATACCAAAAATACTAACTATATTATAGGAAACTTTTCAATACACATCATACAATGCAAACACAAATAATTATATTGTGAATGAGAATGCAAGCAAGATACATAGCAAAGCCCACTGAAAATTAGAACTGTACAACGAAATAGCTTATTGTAATCATTATTCTATCATTATTTATTGTTTTAAATTATCTCTTGGGGGAAATCAAATAATACAGACACACAATATAAACCTACAAAAATTATTAGCTACTTTAAGTTTAAAATTGAAAAAAATCCTAGTCAAGTCTCAATATAGCTATAGGTACATATGATACATGATTGAATTTCTCATGTGTAGAAAACATTTGATTTACTTTAAGTTCTATGAACCAGTTATTTACCCTTACATGATATAATTACCGGTTTGTGTCAAATTAGGAAGGAGAATGCTTTGGGAAACTTCATGACAGTGTCATTACATATTGTTATCTTTAGGTTTTAAGTAGCGCTAGTTTTTTAATCGTGTCCCCTCTATAGACAGGAATTTCCAGTGCCATAATATACAATTTTAGTATTTTTTTTCAGTAAAATCCCAAAAAAGCATGTTTGTTATGTGAAAAAAAAGAAACTCCGCTGAGCCTAGCTGAGTCCCTAATGATTTTTCAGCATAATAATTATTTTTGAATGGGAAAAAATATAAAAGTCATTGATAAAAAATCTCAAAAGACAAATTATTTATCGACACTGGAAAACTAATTTAGCATAATATGTTCGTAAAAAAGGGAAACTCCTTTATAAATAGCTAGCAATTACCTTTTGTTGAATCACGTTATACAGCCCTTATATAGACGTTGCTAGTTTAGAATCCAAAGGTTTTACTACACATTTAATTACAAAGTAATTGTTTCCAAATGCTAATGATAATTTAGAGTTATTTTGGAATCATTCAGGGTGTTTTTCATTATTTTAGTATTATTTTTACAAATGAGTATTTTTTATCGTGTGTCTGTATGCGATAGTTTGCTCATTCTAGTTTCTAGTTATATTATAATAATATTTTAGTTTCAAAAATTATAGGCTAAATTGAATGATGTAGTAAAGCACATACATATAAAACTAAACCGAGAAGGTGTTAGTAAGTTGATGATGAAACGTATACGGTTGATGAAAAACAACAACGTACACAATGGAGGAAACATTATATATTACACAAAAAACGTGTGTAAATACAATGTCCTCTCTCCCTTCAAAGTCCAAAGTAAAACTGAAAAAAAATGCGCATGGGGGAAATCGGAATTTTTTTCCATTGTGAACGGTCGTGTGATGCTAACCATGTGATCTTACGTAGGAATGTGAAAAAAACTGTCTTTATATTATCGAATCGATTGCGTATGATAAATTGTTTTAGATTTTAGAAAACGGTCCCAGAATTCTCTCTTACGATTTTTTAAAGCTTTATTTTAGTTCGACTCACGTACGGCAAGGTAAATGTCGTTTTTTAAAGTTTCGACCAGGTGATTTTTAGTAAACCAAAGGGAGGAAATTGAAAATATTAATTTAATTTTCCGCATCTTCGATATATTATATTATACCGAAAATCAAAAGAAAAGTCCTCAACGTTTGAGTAGTTAGTTCCAAATAAGTTTTTAGTTTGCTTTAATTATGTTAACCAAGAACCAAGAATAGTAATTTTAAAACTTTTTATGTTGTAAAAGTGGGATGTAAAAAATATTTATCAGTAGTTTGATTATTATGTTGTTTGTTTATACTACCCAATTATTGTACATTATATAATAATGTATTTAAATTGTAAATTATTGTTGGTGTTAATTATTGATTATTGTTCACTTTGATTTTACTCTCGTCAGTCTTTACTGTTTTATGCTATGACATATTATGATGTATTTAGTTTTTCTAAGTTATTGTAAATTATAGGGAGTGTTTTAAGGGTCGCGGCTAAAATGGCGACAAAAAGACAGAAAATTGCTGTTAATTCTTTCTATAGTATGTATATTATTAAAATTCGTTTCAGCAGTTAGCAGACGATGTTTCCCAGCTCAAATTTTTGTTGCAAGTTCAAAGAACATCGATATGTATATTGAGTGTGTACACTGTAGACACTACACACTCTTTAATTCGTAATTACACATATTATACATACATAGATTGTCCTTGTTCTCTTACAAAATTTTAAAAGGGACGATTATATGTTATAGTGTAATAATAATTACATTAATTTTACCAAGTGTTTATTTAGTCTTTATAACATAGATAGTGTCCAAAGTAATTAATTATTGGACCCCACTTTTTTATATTGTACGACTTTTAGCTCTGACTTTTGGTTGTAAAAACTCTTTGCTAATTGTGCTATGGTAATTTTTTAGTTGTGTTGTACACTCTATATATACAACCAAAAAAAGTAAAATACATACATAAATAAAAGACAGGAAGTTGTGGACGCCGAGTATATTTTAGACATTCCTTGTAGAAGAAAAAGACAACCAAAAAAGACACGGTATAATATATAGGAGTTTTTTTAAATAGCGTACATGATTATAAATACATAATTATGTTATTCTAATTTACCAATAAACTTAAGCTAGTTATTTTACACAAAGGTCATATTGTTATCATTATTACATAATATAAGTATGTAAATGCAGCAATTGTCAAACAAAACAATGTATAGTATTATACAACTCAATTAATTGTATAGAGGCAGACACATTTGCTAAAGTTTTAAAATACATATATTAAATCGCTATTATACTTGTACACATACTTACATAATCATCATATACCAAACCGTTATAACCTATAGTTATATAATGTAGCTTTTAATTAGGTTTACCTACTACAGGGCTATAGATATATTATAACGACAATATCAAATAATACGAAATTTTTGAGATGAATAAGGAAATGTGTAAGATTATATATATACAAGTTTTTCCCAGTGTTATAGGGTTACATTTTACATTACATACGTACAATAATGATTATATATATATAGTTAAGTAATGAATTACCAATCCATTTTACCTTCATACTTTACCAATTATTGTAATACGCAAATTACATGTATCATAAATACGGGAATGTGTGTACACTAAATACACACACCCGTTGTCACGAAACTACATAAATACATATGAAGTGAATTATTGTGTTTTTGGATGTTAGAAAATGAATGATTTTATGAATATATTCATAATGTATTCAAAAACAAAATGTCTGATGAAGTATGTATTCACAATATAAACCTACATAAGACAAAACAATAGGGATTTCAACGCTATATTTATATCGTCATATTATAATATATGTATTATTACCATGGACAGCACTATAGCTGTCGTAGCATAAAATACTATAGATAATAATACAAGAATATGAAAAATAATCAACGTCAATCACCAATAGCTCTAAGTTTTATTTATTAAATTATGATATCATTGTCACATTCAAGTCCAAGTGCTACATGAACAAAGAAAATCTAAAAGAGGAAGGAAACAGTCTTTTTAAAACGATGTTCATCGACATATAAGAAAAAGAAACCATAATATAATACATTAATTATTAATACTTTTAAGCTCCAATGATAAAAGGTAATATTATATCGTTTTAGCTGTACAATTTGTACATTTATTTAAAAATTATGTATAAACATTATTATATATATTCATTATTGTATTGTCAGAAGAAAAAAAATAAATGAACTTATTGCTTCAAATGTTAAACCCGTTTATTTTTCACCCCTATTTTTTCTAGTGCTTTTGCTGCTTCTTGTCGTTTTCCTATATAATGTATAGATCTATACACTATAGGAAAACGACAAGAAGAAATCACTCACTGAAAAACTCGCATATGCAGTTATTTATGGAATTTATAGACGCGGATGTTGCATGGATAGGTACATAATATGTACTTATATTAATATTATGGCAATGAAAGGGACAACCTTTTTGTCATTTCACATTCTATGATTAAAGTTTATTATTCAAACACTCACTATATTACTGATACATTTAACACAAGAAACAAAACAGTGTATTTGGTGGGATCGTGGTAGAAATGTTGGTTCCATTTTCATCAACATCAAAAGGAGGTTCAGTCGTGGGAGGGGGCCCCTGTAAATGCAATTTGTTTATTTTTAGTTTTAAAATATATATATATACATACATATTGGAAATTTAATTTGAGGAAAATTCGATACAATTTTTGCGTTACTTACAACGAATGCTTTAGCTAAGTCGGCTGCCCCATCCCTTATGTTTGTTAAAACTTGATTAAAAGTCTCTTGATTAATTGGAGGCAATTGAGGAAGAAAGGCTTCTAGTCCCTGCGGCTCCGGCGTTGGCGGCTTGGTCGGGAGTGGATTCTCTACGGAATTAATCACGGCAACAATTAGCGAATTAATAATTAATTCAGTCAGTACGGACTTTTTAAAACTCAAGCAAACACGGTATACGGCATGTATATTCAAAGTACTTCGAAAACGCACACACGCATAGTATACATACCTTTTCTTCTCTCAACTTGCCACTGCCTGAAATTTTCTAAAATATCTAATAGACCTCGGTCGGAATTATTTCTTCCCCTCATATATTCTTCAATCATGGGATCTAAGTGACTATCTTCGTGTTCTTCATCTTCAAATAGTGGAATAGCTTCATTATCCTAATTTACAAAAGGCAAAACCCATGAAAACCTAATAAAATTTAAAATGTATGAAATAAAAGCTGTAAGAAAAAGTATCATAATTAAACATGACAATGTTTGCTGTACCTTCATAAAAAATAATTGAAACAGAAGCCAAAGGGACCACAGGATGAAATGCATTTTTAAACTCCGACGTTATTCACTTCTTTGCTTATGAAACTCAACTTTTTATACTTAAAGGCAAGTTGAATTGAGATTTATAGGGCAAGCGTTTTTTTCAGGAATAAAATTTCAAGAACAAATCTAAAATATCAACTTTTTTATTTATTCAAGATTTTTTTAAAAATAATGACAATGCTGGAGTTTTATGTAATTATTTAGACGTTTCACAGTATCTTCATGTTTAATTTGTAACTGTATAAAGTATATTATTGAAATAAGTGCTAAAAATTAACTTCACTTAATGTAGATAGCCGTAATATAACCACAAAATACAAAACAATCAAGTATTCATCTAGGAAGCCACATTGGAATATATACATAGTATGGAACACAAAAAGGCTTCCATCACTCAGCGATAGGACATTCAACCATATAAATATTAATTAAGCAGAAAAGATTTATTTATCAGTTTTCTCATTTATGAGAGTAGGGCTGGTGAACAATGTTTGCGGCGTGTGAAAACATGCCGCAAAAACAAGTAAACACACATTTAAGTAGGCACATGTACATAATATGTCTCTTACATTCTAATATTTGTATCACATAAAACATACAACATGATGCATAATTTACCCCCAGCATTGAAGAAGACAGATGACCAGATATTGAAGGTTAAATTTGAATAGGATACAAGTCTGCAGTCTACACATTTTTCTCTCAACTGATCGCATCCATTTATATGTAGCCACTATATATATATGTATGCATTCCGTCATCGGCCATTGCACCAAAACATTGGCAAATAAAATAATATGAAAAAAAAATTCGGCTTGAAATTATATCATTTTGACATAAACGGTATTCTAAAAACTTTCAGATGAAATTTAAATTGGACCGTATAAAAACTTACCGGAAAGTGGCAGGAGGAAAATGTGGGTTTCCACTCAACGGTTTTCTGAGCCACTGAGGATTTCGAATTTTCTCAAGATGCAAGCAATTTTCTCTAAATTTTTTGCATGGTCCCCGAGTTACAAGTAGAGCTTCCCTATAACTCATGGATCTTGAATACATGCATTGATTAAGGAGCCCTGTACACCGTTTGCTCCAATGGCAATTGACGTTTTTAACTTCAATAATAAATATCAAAAGGGCCTGTAGTAATGGGAGTGAAACTCGCATGTTTTTTAATGCTACTACTGGGAGCTAAAATAACGATTTAATTGAGAACCGGGCTGATGTGTCAACTCAACTACGCGAGGCTTAACGAAAATGAGTTGCTTGGCTTACTTTCTTCCTATACGATAAAAAAACAGCAAACTTTGAACGTTGTGTATTGTCAGTATCTAAAGGTGAACGTACACAATGCATAACACATAGACGTTCTTACGATTATAGTAGCTGCACTAGCATGCTTTTGAAGTTGTGAAATCAAACTGTATGCATGCAAAAACACAACGTGGGACAAAATTTAAGTACAATCGATCGTTGGAAGCAAGCTGTAAGGTTGTAAGTACCTAACTAATATTACAGCAATAAAACGTGCTTTGGAATTTGGAAAATGAAAGCACGAAAACCTTCCGCCCGTTTTAGGTCAATAAAAGTTTCATGCTGTACCAGGGTTTTTAAAGGTAACATTTATGAAATTTAAAATTTTTGCGTCTTTGAAACTTCGCCTTCCTGCTGTTGATTGTCTTGACGCAAAACATGCTTTTCGCCAAATCAATGGAGGGGTGGGGAAGCGATGAAAAATTTACGGCTATGAACTTGGTACTGGGTAAATACTCGGTACTAATGCGTTTTTGTAAGGTTTCTTTTAATTCATCGCTACGGAATAACTGTTGACAAAATGTACAACATACATGATACAAAATAGTTCATCGGGTTCCCCCCAATATCAGCCTTAATTTCAAACAGTGTACTTACAGGTACTTACAGCGTATTTAAGTTTATATGTACAGTGTACGGCGACATGAGCTAATTCCTATGGTGCGTCTATTTTATTTAATTATTTGCGTTATTAAATTCAAAACGATATGCTTTAATGCAGCTAGTTTTCATATTTTACAAAGTTTTACTTACATATTGTATCCGTACTAAGGTAGTGTTATGGTTTTTTGTTTTATTGCGTTGTAGTTATTTGCGAGTAAATAGAACATGTGGATTAATGCCTATCGCCTATGTATTAGATACACTGACAAATACACTGCTGGGAAATATGCAATAGTAGTCTTTAATCATGTATTAGTACACTTCTACTGGATTCATTGCCCATTATTAGACCTAATGAGTATAGTAAAAAAAGGAGGATGAACGACCTTCAGTACTTTCTGCGGAGTAAGGAAGCAAACAACTTTCACCCTTAAACTGAATATGAGATAACATGCATATTTTATTAGGTGCGTATTTGTTTTCAATTTGAATCAAGTGGTTGCCGAACAATACAGTTAATTAAATAATATCTATAGGCATTGTGGTAGGTTAGTAATACATGACTAAATTGACTAATGGTTATACGCCACTTATATCTTCTGAAATATATACTTTATTATACTTAATTTCACGTATCATCGTATGCCATTTCATTGCCGTAGGTCGTAGTCGTATTTTACTATAAAAAGCATGCAAAACTAAATGCCACATAACTATACCTATACACTATATGCAGTAATATTGGGTACTTTTTTTTACCAAGTTTAGTCGAAAATATTATACAAAGCCGTTGTATTTATTGACCTGGCAAAACCATGAGACATGAAACCATCGAATGCGGATTTTATATTATGTACAGTATGCATAATTTTCAATATACATAAATATTATAGACTAAACATACAAATGTGCAAATACAAAAGTACCAACAGATACTTTAAGCATTTTTATGTAAACAAATAATTTATGTTTTATTGGTATATTTTTTATTTCGTGATATTTCATTATTTGTCTTTCTTTAAACACAAAGCGAAATCTGTATGTATGTAATATATATATAATATAAGACTCTTTTATTATTTATATGTATGATATAGATAAATAGTCTGTATAATATATTGTCGTATAACGTACTGACACATTTTCAGTTAATAACAAGGTAGATACACGTAAAAAACGTGTACTGACACGCTTTACCTACCATCGTATAAATATGTTTTAAATATAACAGCGTATATTTTAAAATAATTAAATATTCAGTTTCTTGTTTCTTGTTTCAAAAGTGAAACAAGCAGAAACAAACTACGAAGAAATATTTTCTCCCTGCGTCGTCATGTTGGTCAATTGTACAATATAACAGTAGCATTTATGTGTAAACAGATATGATACAGTTTTAAATAATAATAATAAATTACGTGTATTTTATTTAATATTCTATTGTTTGGCTTTGAGGGGTTGTTTTCTTGTTGATTGTTTCACACAATTTTGCACATAAAATATGTTTCCTTTTTACCATCGTATAATTTATTGTTTTTCTTCAAATTTATTTATGTTTTCAAAACTTTTAAAGTTGGGCTATGATCCGCAGTAAACTTCTAATTATAGTTGGGCCTGTGACCCTTTCCACGAAATAGGGTATCCCGTACTTCCATAAACTCCGAACTCTGAATGTGGACCCGGTGATCCTCCCTTTTGAAAATAACCAACAATAACAATAATAAGAAAACGATCAAGATAATCGACACTGATAATCTAAAATCTACATGATTCACTATTTTTTTCAAACAATGTATACCAATGTTGCACTTGGTTGAAATTTGTTTTTTACCGGTAAGAAATGATGTAGTTCTTCTTGTGTGTCAAAAATCATAACAGTGAAAGGTGAGCCTGGCACGTGTTGACCTGCCCATCTGACCTCCACTCGATAGTCTCCAGGTTCCGTTGGATCGAATTTACATAGAATAGTTCTATCCTTTTGTGATTCCCTCTGCATTTCTACTCGGAAGGCACCTTTGGGTCCTCTAACTCGAACCGTTAGCTGACCAGCTCCTGCTCCACGCGTCTGACAGATAAATCTAGACTGGAATGTGGCCAGTACTCCGTGCTCAATTCCTGAATAAGTTTTAATACATTTCAATTTTTAATTATTCGATCGAATAAACAAGATTCATGGGATTTTTCAATTGTGTGAGTAGATATATGTATTACAGTTTTGTTTACCTGGACCATACACCTTGACTTTCGAAGCATCCGGTAGTCCCACAACCTTTAAGTTGAATGGGGATCCTAGACATGAGTTAATTTTATGATTAAATTTTTTTTAAATAGTTGATGAATTTTCCATCAGGTTTTTTTCATAACTTTTGACATGGAGGAAAACAAATACATATCCTTAACATTACACTAACCTGGAACATGTTCTCCGCTGTATCTAATTGCTAAAGCATGCTTGCCTGGCTCTTGTGGTCGAATATTTAGAGTGAATGTACCTAGTACACAAGGAAAAAAAGATAATCAGAAGGGATATTCTAAATTTGCGTCTCAAATTCATTTTACTATGCAAATTCTAAATGCTTCTTACCATCTGAATGATCATATAATTCACAGTAAGCTGTTTTACGAGGTCCCATGCATTGCGCCGTCAATTCACCTGGTCCAGCTCGTCTTGTATCTATAAAAGATCTAATATCTTTTCCTACAGTACCGACTCTCAGTCCGTCTCCGGTGCAAATGACCTTACTAGAGTCACCTATTGCTCCAACGGCTACCATTATTGGACACGGAGCTACTATCTTTCCCCCCCAATGCACAGTTAGTTCATAGTTTCCTGGAAGTCTTGGAACGTAGACAGCCTTATAGACGCCTCCTCCCATTGGCTGGACAGTGACTGGAACGTCCACGTCCGAACTATGCAGTGATACTTGCACTGGTCCAAGACCGGCCTGAGATGCATCGATTGTGAAATATGCTTCTTCTCCAGTACGAGCAGAAACTAGTCCAGCTCCACTCAAAAGTACAGGCCCATCGTATTCTCTGTGTATGCATGAGAAAAAGAAATTCATAAACAAAGTTTAAAAACTAAATTAAATTCTGGGTTAACCTTTGTTTTTTAAAATGTGCATAAAAAATTTTAATTACCCAGCAAAGTCATGAATAAATAGTTTCTTTGGAGCACCCTCAACTTCAAACGATCCCCATTTGAGTCCCAATTTGTATTCACCAGATTTCTTTGGCGTCAACAATAACTTTGAGCGAGCAGCCACAGCAGCTTCGACACGGCAGAAATCTTCTAAATTAGCGACCTCAGTGTTTCCAAAAGGTTCAAGCTTGCATTCTAATGTTCCTGGGCCAGAATCTTGAGTATTGAATGCAATTTTTCTTTCTTCACCAACAGCAAGTTGAACAGTTCGACCTAATGTTAATATTACAATTTGATGTTTGTTATTTTGCATTTTTTTAATAAAAGTGCATTATTTTTAGTGAAAATAAAGCATTACAAAATATTTAGCCCTGAAAAACAGGATTTTTTTGGCTTACCTTCAACGTCTCCAGAAGCGTTATCAGTGTTGCAATGAGCTTCCCAGCCTCCAATTACTCTCAATTTTGTAGTATCTACAACACGAGGATGGAAAGGCGAATTTGGAATATCCACTCCTGCCCATGTGACACGTATATCAAAAACACCGACCTCAGAAGGCACATACGAGGCTTGAAAGTGTCCTGAATCTCGATCACCTGACACTCTCTTGACATCACATTTTGCCACCGAGTCCGGTCCTTCAACAGTAATATGTGGGACACCAGGTAAGCCAGGACCGAATATTTGGAAAGTAGCCGGCTTCCCGACATGAGCAGCATGGAGTCCTTGACCCTCAGCTTTTGCTGCATTGATACCAGCTTCTTCGGCCAAAATCTGAAGTGGGCATCCAGGGACTGATTCAGATCCGAAATTGAGCATAATTTTGTATTTTCCGGGTCGTTTAGGTACGAATCGAAGAACATTTTCTTTCGTTCTATCATCCAAAGTGGGAAATATACTTTGTTGAAGTCCTTCGGGTCCTTGGACATCGGCTTCCAAAAGGGCATTTCCAGCATCGGAAAGACTGACTGGTATAACGAGGGATTGTCCAACCGTGATTGAAGCTGGTACTGTACCAATTTGAACTCTTTGGGGATCAAATACATGACAAGTGAATGGGCTCGACTTTACTTGCTTGCTTCGATGATACACTGCTACTTCATGTGGTCCGGGCATGTTGGGTGTAAATTCAGCCCTGAGATTTCCATCTCGTTGTTGGTAACAACGTACTGGAACTGCGACTCCTCCTGGACCACTTACAACTACATCAAAATCTCGTCCAGAAGATCCTACACAAATGAAATTAAATATTTATAGACGAATAAAATTATACACTGTGTCAAAATGACAATGACAAAAAAATACTATCCATCAAAATCTTATGAAAAAAAAACTTTTTTTAAAGCATATTAGGTAAGAAACAATACCTTTAGTAAGAATTGTAAATCCGGCTGATCGTGAGCATCGAGCCAAATAAAGACCAGAACCTGCGGCAACAGTTTCTTTGGCATGCTGGCCTTCAGCTACAGGTAGATCAAATGGGCACCCTTTCGCATTAAAACCGTGGCAGAGAACGTGAACTCGGTGTGTAACGGGAATCGAAGGTTTGAAACTAACTAAAAGAACCCCATGATCTAATTCTCTTCTACTCACGGATACATCTTCTGTTCCAGCTTTCACTCTGATATCAAGTCCATCTTCAGAAGACACATCTAAACCAGATCGTGCCGTGTCAACTATAATCAAATAAAGTTAGAAATTAGAATGTATCATTAATTAATTAATAATTAGCGAATAAGGTACATTGTACCTAGAATTCAACCAGTAAAACTGAAATATTACATATTTATAATTCAGAAATATTCCAACCTTTAAAAGAATATTCTTGTCCACAAACGGCGGTTTCACCCTTATCCTTTAATCGAACTAACAGTGGATCGAATACTTTGGCTTGCAAGGGTTCGGGTAAAATGAGGGCTTTATTTCCTTCAACTATCGACAAATCATAAACTCCAACACGATCGGGTGTAAATTCTGCTCTCAGCAAGCCGGAGGGAAGAGTTCTCGTTCGTACACGAATGCTATTATTTCCCGGACCTTTAACAATAATCTCCGGGGGCTCTGTTCCTCTCTTTTCCAAGTCAATGTGAGCAACAGTTCCGGCTACAACAGAATCTAAACCTGTAGAGATGATTCCGTTATGCATCAAAGAGCTATCGCTAATGCTTTCAAGTTCTAATCCTCCGTTTGACGTTGCTCCATTAATAGTCGAATAATTTTCATCCACGATTCTACACTCGAATGGACTTTTTGGTACATTGACATCATTGAAAGTAATATTAACAAAGTGTAGAGTTGATTCTTGAGGGACAAATGTAACATCATACAGCCCCCTACTTCTGGCAGTAACTTCAGCCCGAATGCTCTTTTTCTCCGTGGTCACAACCAACTCCAATGTTCCTTCACCAGCCTGGTAAGAAGATTAAGTATTTTTATTGGTGTTAGTTTTATTTTATTTTATATTCATCATAAAATTTTACTGTATATAGTTTGTACTTTGTTATCGTTTTATACCTGTGATGCATCAACTGTGAATGTAATAGGCTCTCCAATCTTTCCATCTTCCAATCCAGTTATCTTAACTTTTGAGACATTGTAAACATTACAGTTGAATGGGGAGCCGGCGTAAAGTTCCCCATCAATAGCAATAGAAATAGCATGAGGCCCAACCTCTTGTGGTGTAAAAGTAGCATTTATTTTCTCCGGAAGATTTCCAGTTATGTTTATGGGCAAATGATTTCCCGAAGGCGTCAAAACCATAACATTACACTGTCCAACATCCGCTCCTAAGAAGTTGATTAAAAAACGTTTTAAAATTTTATTTCTTTTTTTGGACAGTAAATAAAAAGGACAATCATTTTTTAAACAATGTTTCCGAAAATTACCTTGTGGATCAATTAGAATGCTCGCAGGTTGATTTACAGGAGCTAATTTCAGGGCAGATCCACTGATCAAGACTTGGCTAGTGTCCGTCACTTTACAAGTAAAAGGAGACCCTGGAACGGACTCGGAATTGAAGCGAACGGATAATGTGTGAGGAGCGGCTTCTTGAGGTCGGAAATTAACTCTAAATTTGGCATTCCCTTCCGCCTGGACATAATTGGGAACATTGCGTCCACCCACAGACACAATGATTTCAAGATTTCCTGCTCCAGCTGCACTTGCATCGATGGAAAAATACACTGGTTTTCCACGTACACCTTGAGTTATATCAGCAACCTTAACTTTGGAAGCGTCATATGCTTTAACCTAACAAAATATATCACAAACCATCAGCATCGACAATAGAAACAATACATATTACATATTATTATAGTACTAGTTTTTTTTATTGAACGTCTGTGACCTAGAAAATAGAAAAAAAAATTAGGTGCGAAAAAAAAACTTACCAGAAAAGGTGATCCGGGGCACAGCTGACCCCCAACTGATATTTCAATTGTGTGGTCACCTATTAGTGAACAAAAAAATCATATACGTAAATATGTAATGTAGTCTATATACTAACAACATGAAAATGAATAAATCTATAAAGAAAAAACTCATGGCGATAATTTTTTTAGTAATAAATACAAGCCTTATAAGCCTGTCATAAATCACAACTAAATTGTAACAACAATTAAATAGTCTTCAAACATTCATAAAATAAAGTAATATACACTTTATCGATGATGATAAATAAAGAAGCTTTATTTAAGATAACATCTTTCATGTGTCGAAACAAATGTACATCATGGCATAATAATCTTTTTCACTCTAAAGTCATAAAAAATCCCACATCTGAACCGCAGAAACCGCAATAAATGTATCTTAGAATCTAACAGTATAAATGAAGCATTATGCATAATATATGCATAGTGTAGATTTTGGCAAAAAAAAACAGCAAGAATGAAAGAAAGAATTCTCACCGACGTCATTTGGCACATATTCCACGAAGAATTTGTTTTCTGATTGAATTTGAATTGAAGACGGGATAATTTTTTTCGTTGGCCCCAATATTTTAACTTCAGGTTGACCAAGTTGGCCTTCAGGTTCAATACTAAATGTTGCTCGACGACCAATTGGTACTTTTTCTTCTAAACCAGAGATGTTAATCTTACTGGCATCGACGACCTGGCAAACGAATGGGGAGCCCGGTATATCCTCACCATTGAACCTTAATTCGATCAAATGCGGCTTGGATTCTTTTGGCGTAAATGCAATGGCATAGAGATGGCTGCCTTGGGCCTGGGCACTGGTAGGCACTGCACCACCTGATGAGTAAAAAAAAACCTCGGAGTGTCAAGTAAAAATCGAAACACAATACAAAAAAATACTATATAGCACCTAAATGTTTTTCCGTACTTACCATTTACAGTAACTTCTAAATTACCAGGACCTACATAGAGACAGGAAAATAAGGATTATATCACATTTGCCCTTCAAGATACCGTGAAAACACATATAAATCCATAATATTGCAATGTTACGCAATAAAAATGTATGTAAATAATAAATAATATTAAATATATACCTGCTTCACTTGTTTGAACCAAAAATGTTACTGGTTTTCCAACGACTCCTTTTTCAGTATCTTTAACTTTGATGGCACTCACGTCATAGACTTTACCTAAAAATTGTTAAAAACCAAGTAATGCACATATTTTTTATTTTTTCATTTAGACTTGTTGAAAGTTGAAAGTAAAAGCGTAAAAACGTAACATGCAATAAAACGTTTGCAAATATATTGCTTAAATACTTCTATAGTTATTTAATAAGAACATACAGGAAAATGGCGAGCCCGCAACTGGACCAGTTCCCTTAATTGAAATCGAAATTTTGTGTTCTCCAGGGATCCGTGGTGTAAATTCCACTCCAAAGATACTTTTTGATTTTTCTAAAACTTGGGCTGGTACCGATGCTCCGCCTGGACCTAATGTTAATTAAATAACAAGAAAAAGTCCATTCGTTCATTGTTTATAGGGTCAAGTCGTATCAAGTCGAATTGAGGCATATAGTCAACCGTGCGTAAAAATGTCTGTCGATTTGATCGATCAGTCTATATTAGTGTTCAAAGGGAATTTAAAGTTTGTGAACAAACTCTCCCATTTTTCTTATTTGTAAAACAGTCCTGTGTTGTTAATTTTTCCACTATTATTTCAGTCCTTTACCCACAAAATAAAAATACGCGATGAGAATTCAGAAACACTATTTACTTTCGTTTCTTTATTAAATTATTGTCTTTCGTTTTCAAAACAAAATTTATAAAATCCGGTTGAATAAATTATAACAAAGATAGGGGAAATATATTATCTGTATGTATAACAAATATGACTTAAAAAATATTATTAATAGTAATGACTAAGGTCAGAGTGTACAAGGAGTAAAAACATTTTTTTTTGGTAGAATATAAATTCCGACACACAAACAAATTTATTTGCTTATTTGTGTATTTAGTGGTCAGTACACGGATTTGTATATATATTTAATAAAAAGAAATATTTAGTTTTGTAAGTAAAATCAATATTCCTGTTTGCGAGTTTGTAGACACATTTAAGTGTTTTTATATATGTGTAGAAAGTAGGGAATTTGTTGGACAGGAATGGTACTTATGTATAGTGGTAGTTTTTTTTTGAAACCTATTAGTTTGGGTTACGAGTAAGCCATTTACGCACGGTTATTTTATTACTTATAGTATTGCTCATATATGTAATAAATATATTTTTTTATAGATAACATTTTAGTAATTTTGTTATCGACTCTACAATCATTGGATGGATCAAATATTGTGCAATCATACTGACATTTCCTAAATTTCTAATGCACACTTTTCTGCCACAGCATGGCTATTAATGATTTAAAATATTTAAAGGTATTCTATATCAATTGTGTATGCATTGGCATAGGAGGTACATATGTAGTTTTCTTACAGGGCTTTTCATAATAAGTATATGTTTCAGACTTCAAATAAAAAGTTTTAAACGCACAGCATGTAATTTATAAGCAATGAAAAGCGTAAATTCCAAAATTATTTCCCTCGTGCAATAAGCAGAAAAAATAGGGGACAAAATCTTTGAGATAAATTTATATGGCATGTCATAATAACTATTGTTTTCTACAGTCATAAGAATGGCGTATAAATGGCACAAAACGTTTTTATATATACGTATAAACGGCTTTACAGAACACGCATGAGCAGTAACAATATTCATAGAAACAACAAAGCCTTTTAAAGCGTAGACGCTGAGAACAAAACTGAAGAACTATACTTACATATTATGCAAATCTAATGAAATTATTACAACACTGAAAATGTCAATCGTTTCAACAAGACATACTAATTGATTAGAGAGTGCAAACTCAAAAATCATGTTCAAAGTAAAACCGGAATTTGGAAATTGGAATCTAGACAACTGTTTTCAAAAGTAAAAGAACGAGAATTCGGATTCAAGTTTTGCAGAATCTGTCTAATAGCGGTCTCGATTCTTTTACTTACAACATGCATATCATACATAATGTGTAAGCAAATGCCTTGTCTTAGGTTAGAATCTACCTTGCTGTTAAATCATTAATTAGTTCTATAGTTATCGAAAATTAAATGAAACAAAATGTAAAATCTTTATGTAAAATTTCATGAAAAAATCATCTTTTTGACATTAACTGACTGTAAAATAATTTTTCCTTGTTTTTAAAAAGTTTCCCTATTTTACGTCAGACTGTGCAGATCCACTGACAGTAATTGTAATACATACCTCATACGTATACACAACATATTTTAAGTATGTTTCACTTTGTAAGCTATTTGTTATAGTTAAAATGCTAAACCTCCCACCCCTTTCCTCCACCGATGATTTTTAATACTAAAAAATAAAATAACCCGTTGATTTGTGAGTTGTAAGCAGAAAATATAATATATAAATGCTCTTTGCCTTAGACGAAAGCTAACTTAACATAGCTTTGTTACTACTTGTTTGAGGTTTGAGGGAGTTTAAAATCGAAGAAATAGTTAAAAGTTAAAATCTATATTTTTTATGTGTAAGGAAGGGAAAAAAATCAAAACGAATAAGGAAGCATGTGTGTTTTGACAGTATATGTGGTAGTAGTAATGAAATTTTGTTCCCTCCATAATATTATTATTATTTTCTTATTTCTTAAATAGGGTAAGTTCAAGAGTAAAATTTAAAATCGAAAAGATTATACGTATATCTTCGTACAAACTAATTTAAGACAATTATGGAAATAAAGTAAAGACGTTGAAGAAGAACTAGTAATGCCTATCTCGGTAATGGAAAGTTGTAGAGGAGGAAGAAGTATGCCGTTGATTTTCTAGAAAATAAAAGACAAAACACAAAAAATAATCATATTGTGAGAAAAAGAAGACAGTTGCCCAAGAACACTACAAGTAATAATTCAATCTTTGAATGCACATGCTATAAGTAATGACTAACATCTACTATACAATGTAAAATATCTATTTTTTGTAATACACTTATTGTTAGTGTATAATAAACATCGATCATTTTCCTTATCATTTCCCCATCGTGTTATACATACTTACACACACGTATAAGTGCATTGTTATGTTAAAGCCCTTCTTTGAACTAAAAGAAAATACTAATATTATTTTTGTATTCGGCATTCATTTAGCCTGTATACAAAAAATGTTAAAAACAATTAACTCAATATCATGCTGTTTTTATTTATATCAACAAATACGCAGACCTTTTTTGAAACCGAAATTAAATCAAAGATAATTCTGCGTCTATGTATACAATTCTAATCATATGAGAAAAAAATAAATCAGTTTTTAAAGGTTTAGTAGGTTTAAGTATGGGTCGTGCATGTACTATCCGTTGTTATATTATTACAATCTATGTATTACTTTCCCAATAATAAAAGTTTCCTTTAAATTTTCAAGGGGAAGACTTGGACTTCCAACAAGAAGAAGATTAGGGCATGGCATGCTCTTAAATGTGGAATATTCAGAGAACAATACAGGAAAAATTCTCACGTAAGGTTCCCACATTTCAAAAACACAGAAGATAATTGTCAATCCCAATATTTGCTGTTATTTTATGCACATTAACATGTATCCTTTAGTGGGGAAACGTGCACGACCATCTTTACATATATATATATATATATTTAATATATCTTGCGTAATTACAAATAGTAACAAATATGTTACTTTTTTACTCATTTTTTTAGTCGCACCGCCACTCTCTTGGAAAAGCAAAAGGAAACCATCATTAGTATACTAAATACATTATCTTTTATATATTTATACTATCCAAACATTATTCATTTAATACAGTGTGTGTAAGTATACATATAATATATGCACGAACATGCATATACATGCAGTATAAGGGAAGAAAGAATTAAACTAATGATTTTCTCCAAGCCAAAGAAATTACGAAAAACCGATGCTATTTTCAAAAAAAAATGTACATTTCCAATTTTAAAAATATGTATAAATATCTAAGAAAAACCCAGCATGGTATAACTAAGAACTACGTACGCAAAGTATAACACAAGTCTAACTAAATTAAAAAGTTATTTGTATTCATGCGTCACTCACGTATTCCTCTTATGTATTTAGCCATCTACATGTTATTATTATCTGTTATCTGTACAATGCAATCCAACGCAATACATACGTGCACTTAGAATTTTATGAACGTTTCACCCACGCTTTGGAAAAACTATTTATATTAGACACACATGCAAAGTTTTCATTCTTTTTTTCGCATTTTTCAAGATCATTGCACTATATTATAAAGTTGGCTGCCTCATCAGTTGCAATGTCACTCAGGATAAAAAGAATAAGACATCGTGCAACAATGAGCAACATCTAAATATGGCCATGTAGTTATACTTGAACACAAAACTATGGTATATGTATTTAAAGATTAAGCAACAACGCCTTACCTTCAACATTGACCTCTATGTCATCTAAAGAACTATGGACATTGTTCAATGTAAACTGAGCAGTTTTTCCTATGGGTGCGGAGGCTAGATTCTGACCAGAAACTACAATCTGGCCCGGATCTGCTGATACAGTTGCCGTGATTGGGCTGGAAGGTACACTTTCTTTGTTGAATGTGACAGTAACTATTTTTTACAAAAAAATAAACATCAAAAAAGATATTGTTGAGTTTTCATATTCAAGCAATAACTGATGTTTTGGACGTTTTTTAAATAAAATGTTGAATACCTGTGTGATCAACAGGTTCTAGAGGGACAAATGATACGGCGAATCGAGCACCGCCCTGAGGATGAACTTGTGTTGGGACATTTCGTCCCTTGGCACTGATTGTGATTTCAAGATTTCCCTCTCCTGCAGCCGAAGCATCCACGCTAAATTGAATTGTTCGTCCTAGGGCTCCTCTTGGCACAGGGGAAACGTAAACACGCTTGGCGTCATAACTCTTGGCTAAAAATGGAGTTCCGGGTGCGTTTATTCCATTGTGAATCACTGTTATTGTATGAGAGCCTACTTCTCTGGGAGTAAACTCTGCTGTAAATCCCGATCGCACTGAACCACTCACTTTCACAGGCAAATCACCCGTTGGCCCCTTAACTGACACTGCCAACTCTGCACTACTACTACCATCTACTGCAATGTGAAATCTAGATGTTTGGTGCACTGGAATAAGTTCTAAGCCCGCTAGTGAAACTGCTACTTGTCTTGTGTCGGCAACCTAAAACAGTATAATTATAAATAGCATGACCATTGGATAATAATTACTTACGCCAATAAATTATACAATCTCACAAATATCTTGATACTGCTTCTGAATTTCGTTCCATGCATGACAAATAACGATTGCTTACATTAATAGTGACAGGGCAGTTTTGTATCGTTTCTCCATTAAATTTGATATCTATGATGTGTGGTTTTGGCGACTCTGGAGTAAAAGACACTAGACAACAGCCTCCACCAAGCACGCGAACTTGATTCGGTAACTCTCCATCATTGATTGAAATTTCAAGTTGTCCTTCTCCCGCTTGGCTTGCATCAACTAGTATTTTATGCAATACAAGACATTACATATTAGTACAAATCAATTTGAATATATGTACATATACTGCTTAATTAAATAACGTGTAAATGAGAGCCCCAATCACACCTTTAAATTGACATGTTTGTCCAACGACTCCAGGAGCAACATCTAAAACTTTGATGAGTGACGAGTTGTATACTTTGGCCGCTACGCTAAGACGTCTTCCAGCTATTAAAACTTCAACCAAATGAGTTCCAATTTCCTACGATACGGAATTATCAAAATTATTTAGCTGCTCATTTCAATTTCATTTATTAATAAATCTATGTGTATATAGATATGAAATTTAATGATTGAACAACATACCGAAGGTGTAAATTCCAGGATAAAAGTTCCACTAGTTTCTTCTATTAGTCTATATGAAAGCGGTTTTCTTGTTGGACTCAAAACGCTGACATCGACCGCCTCTCGGTTAAATCCTGGAGCGCTTATTTCTATACTAGCATTTTTCCCAAACCGAATATGGCGAACTGGATCTCCCTTAATCATCATGTACTCCCCACTGGAATCACTATTCCACGCCGCGTGCGGCTTGTTATCCATGACGGCCGCGCTTCCCTTCTCCATCACATTGACTCTCCAAGGCGAACCTATACAAGAAACAAAAACCATTTTTTCATCAAATTCTTGAAACTCTTAAAAAGTGTTATCACTCCTTACACTATTTATACACCTGTAAGCCTTTGATATTTAATACTTCATGGTATTCCCATATACATTGCACGTATAAAAAAAAGCTTCCATTACAAAATTAAGACATTCTATTTCCTACGTTCATTCAAGCCTATTTACGCCTTTTCGATGAGCCGTCGAGTGGTTTAACTGCTATACGGCTTACTTTCCATCTGGTAATATTTGTCTACTTCATTAGACACTAAACTCATGTTCGTTGTAGCAAGCCCAAATATATATATATATATATACTCTAAATTTACTATGTACCGGAACTTCTGCAGACAATAAAGTACGTTTATACTTGTACTTCTATACATGCTTATTGTTTCTCCAATGAGACTCAATAGGATGCTGCAGATCGAATTCATTCTTTCATTTCTTGCATCCATTTGCAATCAGCTACAAGATACACATATTAGAATTTCCCATCTGCTGATTCTTACTGTACACTGTGTGCTGACAATCACTCGTCAATAGGTCCAAGTGTCATACAGCAATACGAATTTCAGGTGGACAATAGTAAATAATTTCATTTTCGACGCGCAGTCTATTTGTTTAGTCAATAAAAGTCCTATAGAGCAAAGGAATAGGAGCATAAGGCCAGACCATTTTACTATAATATATATTTTACATCTATATAAGTGAAAGGTTAAAAATAATATTAACATATTTAAGTTAATCTAAGAATCGTATTTTAGCTTAAATCTATTAAAATAGAAAATTAAATAATATCAATATATAAATAAATAAATTAGGTAAAAGAAATATATCAATGATACAAGTTAAATT
>JAQIVE010001165.1:0-27152 GCA_034698285.1 Sminthurinus bimaculatus
TCCCGTACCGTCCCGTCCCGACTTCAACCACCGTTCGGGAGTCCCGATCCCGTCCCGAACTCGGGACGGAACGGGACAGGACGGGATTATCCCGTACCGAGCTCATGTCTAGTACGTATGTATAGCCTATCGATTTTTGTTTCTCTCTTGCCCTGTTTTCGGATTTTCCTCTTGGATGAGCGGGACATTCGCCTGCATATAAAAATACAGATGGATTATTATTTAGAAAGGAATACGAATGTGGGACTTTGTTGGACTCTCCCCTAACATTCTAAAATCAACTTGATCCATTTAGGGAAACAGTTTGCATGTACTTTGTACTCAAAGTCGAGATCGAGTCTGTCAAATTGGATGAAGGAGAGGACGCTGTCAATAAACTTGCATCGTCCCACAGGAGTAGATACCATCTTGAATCATTCCATGAAAAAATTTTGTAAAATTAAAATTCCGGTTAGAATAAAATCCCGTCCTCATTTCATATTCCCAATAAACTCTGGGTAAATACTGAACAAAATAAATATTCCTAACAATTTGCGTCATTCGTCGCCTTGTCCTTGTCCTTGTTTTATCGAATTTAAACCTTCTTCTATGGTAGATAAGGTAGATAAACGTCAAAAGCTTTCCAAAAATTGTGAAGCAAATCGTGAAAATTAGAGCGACAAATTTAAAATAAAATGAGACATTCAGCTGGTTTTCTTTTTGTTTTCAAGACGCCACCTGCTCCCTCTCTTCTCCCTTATTCTCTCTGTTTTTATCAAATCTCATGACAATTTGATGGGATTTGACAAGATTGACAATTTTTGATGAGCTTTACATGAAATAGTTATATTGAAAATCTCATCAAAATTTGATGTAAGTTGCTAAGATTTTCGACGAAAATCTTGTCAAAATTTTACGAAACTTTTTGCCAAGAGCTTTTTCCAAGGGGGAGCCTTAATATCCAAAGAATTCTCTCTCACAAAAATGGAGACAGTGTCTGGAAAAATTAGGGTACAAAAAAGTTGTTTTGCGTAGTTAGAAAAGAAAAAAGAAGCAAGCAGAAAGTCAAAAACAGAAAAAAAGAATATCTGGCTAATATGCAGAGATTGGGCAAATTGGTGTCAAGCATCTCAAGATTATGGCGCATTTTTGGAAATTAATACCAAAAACATACACTTTATTCAATAATTGGGTACAAGTATCATCATTACTATACTCTAATTCGCTTAGTCTGTCTGTGTGTGTGTGCGTCTGTCCGCAGTATGTATATGCATGTAATTAAATGGGTCGATTTATAAGGAAAGGTCGCAGGTCAAAACTAATTGTACAGTAAGTTAGTACATATGACCTTTCCCTATAAAGAACACAACCCCCAGGTCACTCGTGACCTTTGACATATAAGGTCACACATGCGCGCAAGTACATATTCATATAAGGTATATACACACACAAGGGATACTACGCAGTTATATGGTACGCAATTCTTAAACGTATTAATTTGAATATGCGACGTTTAAATTCAAATCTGGCGCCAAAATAATTAGAATGGACACACCAACGCCATCTATCGAATACCTCTAGAACTAATGACAAAACCAACAGTGCTTTAGTTCCACGACTCCTCGGCAGATGGCGGTACTTACTTGGTGGTAAATTCAAAATCTTTGACACTAGCGCCATCTACCAGATAAGGCGCTTTATTCAAAACATACGGACAGACACACACACATCCCACTTACTAAGCGGGGGCCAGCCACGAAGTGGCTGGCCTTACTGGTGACGGGTTGGCGTCGCGTAGCGGCGCGGGTTTTACTAGTGGTTAACAGAAAACGATAAAATGGGAGCCAAAGGTCAAAGAAGGCAAAATCTTGGAAAATTCGCTTTACAAACATTGCTTAGCATGACGAAGGGCTTAAAATATAAAATACAAAACAAAATTTGAGTGCATTTTCTGTGGGTTTACGAGTGTCATTTTAACCGGACCTTTTTCTCCAGTGTCATTTTCCCATGTAACCGTGGAAATGCAGACAAAATTTGTTCAATTGCCATTTTTTGACTTGTTGCTAATAATTGATAAGAAATTGACCTTGTTTGGTACAAAATTGATGAGTGCCACCGATTCAGTTATTCATCGTTCAACCTGCTTGTATTGTAAAACAGGTACCCGAAATATGTAAATTAACCTTAAAAATTCCGTGTTTCTGGCTGATTACCGTTTCACACAATGCTTGTAACAAAAGGAAACAAAATACATACACGTGAGTACGGGGCATGGACAGACTAGACTAAACAATACGATAATTGTTTAATTGGCATGAAAAATGTCGGGATTTCTATAAACTACCTGTTATTGCTTGTCTAACATGGCACAATTATCAACGAGACCGCACGTGCAAACGATTTGTCATTGAACTCAAGTTAATCTAACTGGCTAGTTTATTATATTTCCAGAGAAAAAGCATAAAAGTAAAACTAGGCTGTCCACATACTGTTGTTTATACATGCATAATATGTCCCATGTGTTTAAAATCTTCTTTCAAATATTTAATTTTCAAACAGATTTAATGCCAGGACATGTAATCCATTTTTTTCAGTATATAAGGGAACAAAACAAAAATATCCCTTACTCTTTTTCTCTTAAATTTTAATTGCTTCTGTCTTAAAAATATGCATTCCATCTTCAAAATTATCTATAGTACGAGCTTAATAAAGCGTTTGACCTATAAAATATGTGTAAGTAAACGCACAATAAATACAGAATGAACCCTACGACAAAAGTATGTAGTATGTAGTACAAAAGCACCACCAATCCTTATGAAATATGAATGAACCAATTATTTAAACAAAGAGTCTTTGTAACTACAATTGATGTGCTAATTTTTGTGCAAAATTTTTTACCTGTGTTTATTTTGATACCCCAGAGACGGAAATCCTTTGAAGAATAACTGACACTTTAATTTGCCATTAAAGAGAAAAGAGGTTGAAGTTGAACCACACGATCGACCGCATACATCGTCGTGTTGTTGACTCAAAATGACAGTTCGTACATGTATCTATGAGCGATGAGTGATGACAAGGACTAGCTTTGTTTCTATTCCCATTTCAGATCTCCGTATTACCCATTTTTCATGCACGCGTGTAAAATCTACAAAGTATATTTCAGTAACATTATATACTATGCTATTTAAATACACACATAATACATAATATTATACAGATCCGCGTTTATTTTAACGAATATCTGCGTAAACTTCCGAGGAAAACGCATTTGTGGTGAACGTTTAAACAAAGTTGACGCTAGACGTACAGAGTAGAGAGAGAGACTTGCAGAATATCATGATCGTTTTTATGGCTTTTAACGGAAATAAAATTTGCAAACGAGTGAAATAATGGCGAAAATGTCAATTGCCTTGATATCATTGTACACTGTACACTGTACAAGTAGCAATTCCGGACTTACCTCTAACTAAACTCGAAAACTGTTCCAGGGGCTCATTGAGAAAAAGTATATGTTTGTGTATGCGAAACAGAGAGCGAGAGTGAGAGAGGCATTCCATTACATCATATAAGATATCAAGTTCCGCTAAGCTAAAACTAACCATTGTCGCTCTTTTGCATTGTTTCAACCGGTTTTCCATGAAGGACGAAAACCACAGTCCCAACGCAGCAAGGATCTTCTTATATGATACAATATTTTCAATTGTTTCATTCCACACAGTTGAATTTATTGACTATACAATACAAACAAGTATAATATATAACAAAGTTACGCGTAACTACACACACTCACACACACACAACATATATATAGATAATTGAGAAATAGTTGTCCAAGTCAGACGTTCTCATACAGTGTACAGTTTATGTACAGTCAGTCAGCCGGCCAACTCCAACTTTGTCCTTGGGAATGAATATGTCCAACTTTTAGTCTTGTTTTGTTCATCTAAGCTTTTGACTCGTTGACTGTCTTAGTGAGCAAGTCAACACTTAGTTTTGGATAAATAATTTCTCTGGATCTGGACAATCTGTAAAATAAACAGATAACTTTTATCAATCTAGTCACATACACATTCCTTTCTTCTTGAGTTCTTGACATGAGTTTCTCATCTGGTGCAAGTGGACATAGTGAGTCTCTGGAGGAAACTCCAAATACACTGACTGTGTCAAAAGTGCCATTGAAAAAAGAGCTTTCAATTTTATCCACCTACTCCTTGAAGGAAGAGAAAAGGGACACTCAGGATGGCGGCTACGGATGGGTCATCGTCTTTGTCTCCTTCGTCGTCCAGTTTATGGGTAAGTCACTATTTTTACTTCAAATTTTGATAACTTTTAAAAATCTAACATGTATTTTCGAAAAAATTCTTCAATGATAAAAACTTTCTTAATTGTAATTTTCAGCTTATGGTATTTCCTACACAATCGGAGTCTTCCTCATTGAAATTTACAAGGAGTACCCGGACTGGGGAGAGAGTGGCATTTCGGGGATAGCAGCCATTATGATTGCCATGTCACACGTGGCTGGACCCTTTGCTAGCATTCTGGTCAACTTGTATGGATCTCGAACAGTTTCCATTGCTGGAAATCTCTGCGCTGCCATTGGATTTGCCCTTAGCTACTTTGCAAATGGGCCCATCAGTCTTTATGTGACTATTGGTCTTTTCGTAGGTGTGTGTGTGTAGAAAGAATGACATGATATGACATAAGGTAAATAGTTTAAGATTTACTTTAACAAGGTTCATAATAATTATATTTCCTGTACAGGAGTGGGATTTGGACTAATTTACCTTCCAGCGATGGTTTCAGTTCCTCAATATTTCACTGAAAAACGATCCCTAGCCATGGGAATCGCTGTGGCCGGCTCCGGAGTTGGCACCTTCTTTTTTGAGTGGATTTTCAAACGCATTGTACGTATTTAAGCAATGTAAACGAGAATCAAACTATGTACATATAAATCTCACGAAAGGAAGAAAATGATGATTTATTGATAATTGTATTATTGATAAAAATTATCTATTACAGTTGGATTCGTACACATGGCGAGAGGGATTTTTGATTACTGGAGGAATAATTTTCGTTTCAACACTGTTGAGTTTCTGCTATAGACCTCTGTCAACTTCAAAATTCAGCGCAAAATTAATGGAGGAGGGTGCAAATAAAGACATTAAATTCTACGGTGCAATTAAAAGTACGTCAAGTATATATTATGTATGTATCGTGTATGTTTACTTTTTTAGGAAAAATTGAGAAAATGATGCCATTTTTATGCTTTGAAAACAAAATTTTAATTCATAAATTGTAAAAAACTTGATGCTGTATAGAAGTGCCAACATTGTCCGATGTTTCACCCGATGCCCTGGACAAGGCTCCAGAACCCCAGAACAGTCATAGTACTCAAGTAGTTGAACAACAAAAGTCAGGATGTCTCCATTCACTACAGAATATGATTGATTTAAGCTTGCTCAAGAATCCGTATTTCATCGTCTTCCTCTTTGCGGATATTTTGACTTCCATTGGTAAATTTATACAGACAATATGCAGGAAAAATTCTTTTCTTCAATTCAAATCAAAACTAATTCAACAAAATGCAAAAATTGAGTTGAATTTAATTATTTACTTCTTTTCTTAATAGGATTCAACATTCCATTTATTTATCTACCACAAGTTGAACAAATCGTTACCAACTCGAACGTTAGTTCGTTTCTTGGGGTGATTGGCGTGTCAAGTGTAATTAGTCGGCTGATCTTGGGCTACATTGCCGATTCGGAGAAGATCAATCGCCATCTTCTCTATGCCTCCTGCCTCATCGTTGCAGGATTATGTGAGTCAATTTTTTGAATAAAATTTAAATAAAAAAAATTAAAATTTCTTGTCTAGTTCCTCAGTTGGATACATTCTGAAAAAATGTAACAAAATGTATTAAATTTGGTTTACAGCAACGACATTAAGTCCCCTGCTGAAGATTGTGTGGCTTCTACGAATTTATTCTGGAATATTTGGGTTCTGTATCGGTGGATACATGAGCCTGACCTCTCTTGTTCTGGTCGATGTCCTTGGACTAGACAAGCTCACTGATGCCTTCGGGCTCCTTCTCCTGTTTCAAGCCATTGGCTTTTTCATCGGACTCCCAGTTGTTGGTAAGATCATCTAAGACCAAGTATAACAAGCTCTAATAATGAAATAAAATCATCTGCATTAATTAACTTTAATTAATCATTTTGACCAACAACCAAGTTACCTGGGTACGTAATATTGCAATAACATTGTTTTAGGTGGAATGTACGACTTTTTCGGGAGATTCGATATTGGTTTTTACTTTGCTGGTGGGATGATTTTAACTTGCGGGTGTATTCAAGCAACTATGGCTCTGATTAGACGCAGGAGGAGTAGAAGGACACTCGAAAATCAGCTGTCTTGATTTTCGTGTCTTATTGATCTTTATATATTTTGTATATTATACCTACAACATAACTTTGTTCCAGTTAGATATTAGATACTCTATAAAATACCGAAACGTCACACATTATATATTTTTTTGCAAAATAAATAGACCTTCACCGTTTTTATAAATTATGCATTTTGTTTACTTCTCTGCTTTATTTACCTTCACACAATAAAATAAAATATCTATCAAGTCGAACCAAATATTTAGGTATTTTAATACTTATATATTTCGTTCCAGTAGATAGATACTTTACGCAAGTTAGTTTAATTTGTAAAATGTTTTGCTCTTTGGAAAATGTGGTGGCCCTTAAAAGGGCCGTTGGTTTTAAGAAATCAAGAGAAAATAAAGAAAAGATGAAAAAAGGAAAATGATTAAAAAGTGATTAAAAAATTAAAATAGATTAAAATATGAGAAAAATAAAGAATAAAATTGAAATAGAGATCACCCCCGGAATAATAATATGTTGCTGATTGATGATGTAAAATCCTAGAGGATCTGAATATAATATTGATGATCGATGATTAAGGGGGGAGAGACTAGTAGCAATAATATACTACAGTTAAATCTTTTTATTATCGTTGTATTTGGCTATTGCTTTGGTTCCTTCAGACAAAGCATGTTTGAGCAATTCTCCAGACAAAGTAAGTCGAACAGCCATTTGGATATCCCATGCGGTCGAAGTCTTGGTCTTCCTCTTGTTGCAGAGTCGAGCAGCTTCCGAAGCAATCCTTTCAAACATGTCGATCATTAGGGAGTCCATGATGGCCATGGCCCTTACGGAAATTGTGGAGCCTGGGACGACTTGCTTCAACACCTTGTGAATATACAAGGAGTAGGATCCATAAATCTTGTTCTTTTTGATCTTGATGATGCTGCTCTTCTTTGTCTTCGTCGTTCTCTTCTTCTTCTTCTCTGCAACTACATGATGAGGTTGGGCATTCATCCTTAATGCCGTCCAAGGTAGAGTTTTTATTGGTCCTCCCTTGGATTTCTCCCGATTTTCCACAAGAACGGATAGTAAACGAGGAGCCATGGCCAGAGATCCAGGAAGAAGAATTTAAAAAAGACAGGAAAGGACAGAAGAAGAAGAGAGAAGAGTTCAATTCACCTCAAGAGGCAAATGAAGAATGATGGTTCCTTTGGATTTGACTCGACTTTTATACCAATTTTTGAGGGGGGTGGGGGAAGGTGAGAACCGAAGAGGGTGAGTCGACACTTGGGGGAAAAACAATATGTACCTATATGTAAAAATATGAGTTCAAATTCAAAGGGATCTATGGTTAATTTCCAGTTTAACAATACAGTAACTGGACAGGGTGGAATGAAAAAGAAGGAGGAGCAAAAAGGGGTGCTTTTTCTCCCTTCTCTCTCTCCCTCTCTGTCCTTCTTCCCTTTCAGGTTAATGAACTCTCCACTTTTCAACGTTTTTTTGACGATACTTATGCAAACGGAAACTAACAAAAAAACAGGCTAAGCTGTATATATTATACGCTATATGACAGGAACAAATTACTTACTTAAAATATCATTAATAAGTATGTATTTTAACGTACGTTTTTTTCTTTTTTGCTGATTGCTTATTCTATTTTATGTTTAATAATATTATTCTTTTGATTATATCATAGCATTCGTTCTTCCTGCAATCATTACGCTTATGAACTTATGATTACATTTGTGAAGTTTGGAATTCGGATTCTCAAGTAAATGAACCAATTCTTAAAAAAAATCGTCGGCTCATCATCATAAATCTAAACTTCCCCTTAAAATACAGTTAATTTCTAAGCAAGAGTGTACTCGCTAGCATGCGTTAGAATGTCAGTTAACTCACGATCAGTATTGTAAGTCCAAAAAAGTTATAAATTAAGCCCAGAGGTTTAAACAAACATAATCCAAGTAAATTACTTGCTGAGGTATTTTATTCTTTTGTAAGTAATGTTTTTCTTAAATTTTCTGAATAACATAGCCGTTCTCTTCTTTTATTCTTTGCCGTAAAAACTATCCTCCTACGTGTTTTATCAATTTGATGACGATTCTCCCACCAATAAGTTTACAAAGACTTGAAATTGCTTAAAAAAATTCATATGATCCGTTTCTTCAAAGTATGAGATGAGGATCCAATTAGGGTCACAACAAAGTAGGTTACAACAATGTTGAAAATAAAGTATACATATTACATATGCAGAAGTACCACAAATTCGTTGCCTGGTAACTATAATGAGTTATTTAAAATTTGCCAAATATATGTTATTACAAAGTAATTTTTCCGTAAAGTTTAACTTTATTTAATTTGTGTATTATTTATATATAACTTTTTAATTTAATTTAACTATTTACGAATTTAATGGATTTCATTCCCTGCATCGACAGCGAGTCCAGTTCCGGTAATAGCGGAGGAAGCTGAGCTCGAAAGGTAGATGACCGCATCAGCAATCTCGGATGGCTCAATCAGGCCGCCCAATAGACTTTTACCTTGGATCGATTTCTTCAATTCGGGATGTTTATCGAAAAATGCACCAACGTTGGCCATATTCGTATTAACATTCCCTGGACGGACGGCATTTACTCGAATTTTATGTTGTGCCAACTCCACTGCCATCGCCTTGGTCAGCATCATGACTCCCGCTTTAGTTGCAGAGTAAATCCCGAAATTCGGATTTGCAATGTTGTCTCCCTTTAAATTAAAAAAGAAACAACAGATTAAAACTATCTCCTGACGAAGGTAGAAGTGTCTGCCGAAAGCTCGAGTAAATAAAATAATTCCGTTAAAGTCTTTTTAAAGACTTTAACGGAATTGTTTTATTTACTCGATAACTAACTAAAAACTATAAGCATCAAAAAAGGTTAAAACTAATATTCTAAAAACAAAGCAATACACTGCAGCTGGGTTATACATGTGTCATTGAAATGTACGTCAAAATTACATAGGAAGAAACGCTGACAATAGTAGCTCCATTCCCAACTTGATGAGCAATCATTCCCTTGGCCACAGTCTGACTCACGTTGATCACAGCCTTCAAGTTAACACCATAGTGGCTGCATATAAAGAAAATGTAAAGATGTAATCAAAAATAGACTAATTTATTGGCTCAGGAATTGTAAGTACAAATGAGCTTTATACAATTAATAGAAAAGTCGAAACATTGCAGCAGCTTTTATCTTTTATAGGGATGCATTATATTGGTGGTTAATCCACATTATATATCTCATAAATGTATTTTTTTCATACAAATCAACAACTTTTTCATCCGCTTCGAGGAAAGGTCCGGGTACCACGACGCCAGCATTGTTGACCAGATGATGGATTGGTGCTACGGACGCGACGGCCTCTCTCGTCTTGTTCCAGTCAAGCAGGTCAACTAGGATGGGCTTAACTCGCGGGAACTCCGAGCTCAAACCGTCCAACAAACTCTGGTTGTTATCCACGACGAAGATGACGTCCGCCTTGGCGTCGTGAAACTTTTGGACAATCGCTCGTCCGATTCCTGTACAGAACAGAACACAAGTCGAAAAAAATAAAACAATCAAAAACGGAACGAGAAAGTGTTTATGATGCATGATTATGTCCGTAAAATCACAAGAAAATTTGGAAATTTTTATGTATCCCAGTTTCCTAGATCTGCAGGGGCTCTGGTAGGAATAGTTGGATAGCTTTGCAACCCGAAAGACCCGAATATTTAAATAAATTTCAAAAAGAACTTGACCTTGGCCTCCACCCGTGACCAGCACTCTTCGTCCACTAAAGTCATATACAGCACCACTCATGATTAGGCAGGCTTAATATGCAGTAAATGTAATGAAAAATTCAGAATTTTAAACGAAATCCCACAAGCTATAAAGTCAAGGAGTACAGTGTAAAAACTGGAGAACGATCTGGTCGAGTCTGCTTATTTTGCCTTCCTACGCTTAAAGTATGGTTAGTTTTCTAGAATATTTTTATCTTTTAGCCTACCACAATATTATTAATGTTTGTGACATTGGGGAGCTACGGGGGACGCAGGGCAGCAACAGATAAGATATAAGATATTCTATTATGCATAATGGTGCGAATTTCGTTCAAGTGTCAAATTGGCAAACCTATAACCTAACCAATGAATACGGGATTGTATTACGTAATGCGATATCATGTCTAATGTCTGCAGTATGTATATATACTTATATGCCCATTTGAAGTATTTAATATTGTACTTTTGTCTCCAGCCAATACACAGATCTGCTTATCGTAGGTATGTAGCATGTAATGTCTATGCGATCTGTGCGCAAAAAACGACCTTGTTTTTGCATGTACGCAAAATGTTCCATACTATTCAGACAATATCCAGTATCTAAATAAGATGTACTGTCGTAACCAAAAAGCTGTCTAACCTCTCTAATCTAACCTCCAACAATGTAGTTGTCAATCCAGCATCTCTTAACGGGGGACAATTTGAAATTTTTATAATTATTCAGCTAGTAGAAAAAATAGATAACAATTACTCAGAAAGCCCAGTGTTCTCTGTATAATGTAATGTATCGTCCAGCTTTATTCGTTTTATTTTTTTGTTTTTATAACCTTTTTACTCTATGACGCTTTCTCTATACTTTATACTATGAATCAATGGATAATGGATCACGCTGGAAATGAAACGAGAAGATCCACGACTCGTTGCACAACAAAACTTACAAAGTTGAGAGTACTCGCCCTTTCCATGGTATGAAAAGAGCCAACTCGTATCCCTACAATGCGGAATCTTCGCACCTCCCTTTGAAACTCGAGCCAATAGAGAAGCAATAGCGGGTTCCCATTTTGAGGGATTTTTCGAGCTTCCACCAAAACTTGCATCTTCAACTCTTCCATCCTCTCAGTAAGGGCAAAAGCGTGTTTATACAGGACGGAATATATGACGGTGCATCCAACAGCAACGAAGCCCACAAACAATGCAAAAAAGGGATGAGGGGCGTAATACCGAATCGCAAAGAAATATCCGAAAATGGCAAAGGCAAAAAAACAAAGTTTTATAACGAAAATGCAAAAGGCAAATGCGTGGTTGAACAAGTCGAATAGGAGAGCAACTTGTTTCATCTCCTGCAAAACCTGGCGGATGGTATCAACCTGGTCACAAATTAGTGGGTCTTCTTGATTTTCGACAGAATCGGCTAGATCCCTGAAATTGAGAATTTCAGTTTACTGATTAAAATTCAGCTTGTATGCATGAAGGCAATCAAGCTACATTTCAGTATCATAATATACGGAATCATTTATTGTGTCTTTTACCTTAACTTTTTCTCCGCTCCTTCAAAATCCTGTTTACATTTGTCCAGGGATTGCAGTTGGACAAGTACCGTAAAATAGCTAATGGCATAACTCTCTGCTATAGCACAGCATTCAACCACAAAGAGAAGGCTAAAGCTTCACGCATTTTGGTACTTTGTGGGTAACAAAGAATAGAGAAGCTGAGGTCGAGTCGGATCAGCGACCAAAACAGCCAGTGTAGATACCAAGGTTAGGGCCAAGTAGACTGGCAAAATGCGGGTCAAGAGCTCATGGGCGGAATATTGAATCTTGGAGGTCATCAGGGGTCGAACTAAAATTGGTAGGGGAACCACAGGCAATGGAGTTGGAACACTTTGGTCATCCACAACCTGGATTTCGTCTCCCGCCTTCTCTTCATTATCCTCGTTCTCCTCTTCCTCCTTCTGCACATGGTCATCTTGGTCATTCGATAATACTGTTGTTAAAGCCGAGCGCTTCATAAAGACGTTACCGCAAACTAGGGGAAACTCGGACCGTTTCAAAAAGAATAAGATAAAACCCTGAGTGTAAAACGCAAGACAGCCAGCCACTGTGCAAAAGTGGATGACGAATTGATCCCAGCGGAGTTCTTCTTGGCTTGCAATTACCTCGATGAATCGGCCAGCGACATAAATCCAGTTGACGCTTGAACACAAGAACAAAAGTTCCCAAGCGAGTCTCTTCCATTTATTGGACTGATTCTTAATTTCACCAGTATCCAAATTGATTTCAACAGGAAGGAGGTTTAAAATCGAGACAATGTGTATCGCCTTAAAATTCCACGAATTTTCCTCAAAACTCAACATTTTATGTTTTATGTATGTTTTGCTTGATTTTAAGAAAATTGATAAATTAAATATCTACAAATTTTGCTTATTTTGAAATAAACAAACAGTCAAAAAAAGTTACGAAAGTTTCCTTCACATTTTCACAAGTTGAGATAGTTGGTCATGTGTGTGTGTGTATTAATTTTGGCAGCTGAACTTCAAATGACTAAATGATAAACCGTTGTAGTAGACAAAGTTTCCGATTTTCGACACGATGGTTGTAAAATATACGTATGCACATAATATTATAACAATTTTCTGGGTCATTTCGTGCGTAGTCTCCAAGCCCATATATGTGTCTATATATGTAAGTGAACTGTCAATGTGAAAAAGGTAAATATAGTCTAGCTCAGGAGTTAGTAGATAAGTAATAGGCAGATAGACAGTAAAGCTGATGTCCAAAACGGACATGGAGTATAGTTGGTCAATCAATGCCCGCATACATGTATGTCATTTCAGGGGATATTCGACAGGCACACTATTCACTACTTAATAGAGTGACATGGTGTATCTATCTAGTAATGGTATGTCTATGTACTGTATGAATTTTTTATTACAGCACTTTATTGACATTATTTCTGTCTACTTTATTAAGATACATATCTCGATCAAAGGTTAGATAACAGCGTTGTCACTGGACAGGACGTAAAGCCCATAGTTGTACAATATGTGTGTACAACAACTTGTATGAGCCACTTGACCTACAAAACGTAAACTAGAACGCTAAGGCAACCTGTTAATTAAAAACATGGGTTTGACATTGCCGAGCCCCGAAAAACAATGTCGACGACATTGTCGGGTTTTCAAGAAGATTCCGACAAATATATTATCTACATAATATATAATATATTATGCATGTATGGAACATTAAACTTTTATCATAAAATCAACTTAAAAGCAAAGTAAGCGGCATGTAAAAAACATGACAATTTTTTCAACGAGCTAGTCATCTCAATGCAATCTGCGATCAACAACAACAAGAATGGCACTACAACTCAAAATTTTTTAATGTTGGATATGCCATACAAATTTCTATCCAAACAAAACCCGTTATTAGCCGCAACTGTAAATCCCGCATAATTACTTAATATTATGTTCGATTTTTCCGCCCCAAAAAGTGGCCCATTTTTTGACTGGAAACCACCCGAATTCGGCCTCAGTCGAATATGATCGAGTCCGGACGAAAATGTTTTCCTAGTAAATATCCATATGTACATTGTGCAATGCATCTCAGGCCGATTTTATTAGCAATGTGCATGTACTAACTTTCTGAGTTGCAACTTGCAAGTTACAAGTAAATCCAAAATGTTGTGCCTTATTATTTTCTCTCTCTCTCTGTCTCTCCTCGTTTATACACCAACTCTTGCTAATGTCAATGTGCAGTTACATGATTTATCTATTTGTAAGCTGATTCAGCTCCTCGTTCGTTTTCCTAGTAAATCGCACCAAATATTCAAATCCAAGGCCGCCCTACTTCCACACATCGTACTTATACGTACAATGTACAAACAAATATGTACTTGTGTATCAAATGCTCAAATGTGTAATCAAAAGCGCAAAGACTTATCACTTGCTTGGTTGTTATTGGAAGATTTTAAAAGTAGAGGAAAAGGAATACCTACAACTCCTACATTTCTACCTTAAGTTTGCAGAAAAACCTTTTTTATTCAATTATATTTCATAAATTACACTTATTTCCGCAATCATGTTAAATTCCCAAAGCATATACATAATAAATTCTATAATATTCTTAGCCATACTATATTTCATGGTAAAAAGGATAGGAAATTAGTTTTCTTATTCTATTGCATTTGGTTATTTGTCCACCCGTCACTTTACTCATTCCTCTATCCATAAATATACTGTAAACTGTAAACTTATATACGACTACATATTCACATACAGTACAGCAGTTTATCCAACAGGGTCCATTCAACAGATCTGTAGTAGATGTCTGGAACACTCTTGTGCAAAACCACAGAGTCCACAAAGGTCCCAAGAGGTTGTAAAGTCAGTGACAAAATATCGGGGTTGTGTTGCATGTTATCCGGTAGTTTTTTCCCGGGTTCATCCCCATCACTATGCTCATCAACAGCATCAAGAGGGAAAAAATCAACCATTTTGATAGTTATCCGGGTATTTCTCATCAGTCGAAATGCGTACAGTCCGCTTACTTTCGAAATTCCAAGTCTCCTCAGCACCATTTCATCAGAGTAGTTGTCGTACCTTCGATCAGGTCTTTTTCCTCGGAGAACAATTTGTAAACTTGCAAGCTCTGTGAAATTTCAAAAAAGTATATACATAAATAAAATTCAAAATTTGGAACAAGTCCTTAAGGTCCTTGTTCAATCATTGAACAATTGTGATTGAGCTTAAAAAGATCTCCTACCATGAAGTTGTAAAATGGACGAATTTTTCCGTTCAAGTCCACTAATGCTATCAACATTCCGGTCCAATAGTTGGCAGTCCTCCTGTGAAAATCCCGTGAGAAAAGAATCAATCTCGAAATTATTCTCCTCATGTTCCACCTCAGCTGTGTACAAAATTTCCAGTTGTAAATTCTTAAGACGAGGAAAAAAGTCCCAGAAATTATGAGGAAGTTCCAGTATTTTTTCCGGATTCAAACTCAAATTTATCCGGGTAATTGGTGGTGCTATCCTGGGGTTGGCCAGTTTACCCAAAAAGTCCAAGAGGTTTCCACCCGACTCATCCTCTCCGCAGCAGGAGCAGCCACTGCACAAATCACACTCTCCTGTGTCGCCGCCGCAGTTTTTAGCAAGGCGGTTGCAGTACCAACAGTGACACTTCCTCTCGGCATTCGTCCAATTTTTGATGTAATTCGCCTGGGTCAGAAGGTCATCCAGGGTGAATTTTTGAAGATGGTGCATGATCAACGTGGGTCTTGGTCTCTCTTCTTCTGTTGACTGGACAAAAATTGAAATGGGCCATGACCACCCTGCTCGGAATTCGCCCAAGGCCGAACTTTCGTATTTTGAGCACCTTAGAAAGTTGGCAATCATGGAGGTCTCCATCGGCTGCGTCAGGGAAATTTCTTGGACGTGAGGTAGGTGATACAAAAGTTCCAGAAAAAAGTCGTCCAAAATTCGACGGGTTAATGGAGGTCTCTGATTAGGACCGTGACTAGAGGAATGAACGAATATTTCACGGTCCGGGTTGTCCATCATATAGCTTGAGTCCATGGGAACAAGTTCAATGTATTTTATGGTCTCACCCAGAGCACTTAGGTTTCCACACATTTTTGAGAGATACGACTTTTTGACATCAATCCTTGAAAAATATATGGCAAGCCGGCTGAAGGGTGATGGCAGTGATGCAGGAACTGATGACGAAATTCCTTCAGCTAGCTCAGATTCTTTTTCTTCACCTTTTGATTTAGACTGTGAGCTTATACTTGACCTTTGACTTTTGAAAAAGTCTAAAAACCTAAAAAACCGTTCGTTTGATTTGATTATTTCGGACTTATTTCGGCTGAAGACCAAATTAAAGTAAAGTTTCACAGAGTCCGGTCGGTCTCGGTAGAGGGAGGTTGCAATTTGATTCCACTCCTTGGAAACGAGACGACAGGTTAGCAAATAGGAAGACGGCACCTCCCTCAATATTTTCATGAGAATCTGGGAAAAAGATTGAGATTTCGCTCATAAAAAAATAAAAATAGTGCAATTTGTACGACTTGGATTTTAGTTTTCTGTATGCTTACCTCAGGTGGAAAAGTTGGGAGTGGGTCGCATGATGATGCTGAATTATCATGTTCTCCTTGTTCTAATTTTATCTTGCTAGACTCCATTTGGTCTGGAAGTAAGATGAAGAAGGTGAATTCTCACTTAATTTGTTATCTGTAGTGACTGTTTTTCTCTTGATTTTTAAAATTCCTACAATTACGAAGAAAAAATACCCTAGCCAAAGACAGCTTATTTTAAAAAATTGTAGGATTTGTATTTCTTTTCTTTTCAGTCTAAACACTAGAACTGCCTACCAAGTAAATAAAAAGTCTAGGTCCTGATATTGACGGTTCATATTCAACTCCTGGGACGACCTTGGATTTGAATGTGTATAGAGCAAGTCTCGCGATTTACTAGGAAAAATGTACGAAGCGATGAATCAGCTTCGCTAGAAATAATATAATAAGTAACATTAGACCCGTATGTACTATATGTATTCTGTATTTTGCCTTGACAAGGCTTGTAGTAGATTGTGAATGTGCGTTTGCATGGACTAAGAGAAAAAGAGTGAGAAAATACACGACAAAACGTTTTGCTCAACGCTGTCCCTTATTACGTGACGTTATAAGTAGATATGTAAAAGAAATGATGGAGTTAAGCAAAGAATTCCACAGTATGTTGTTTTATTACGTATTACTGAATTCATCCACCAATAATATTTCAAAAGGTTCCCGAAGATAATGATATTAAATATTATGGTTGTGACAAATGACTAAAATTTTTGAAGGAATGCCAGGATGCTTTTATAGTTTGTGAATTAGGATTGGTATTAACAATAAATTAATTACTGCTTTTAAATAATTAAAGCGTTCATCCATAAACGGCGATTGCCTTATAATGTTTATTTGTGCCCCCGTACCAACTAGGAATGTTCTCCGCCCCAAAAATTCGCTTGAGCTATAAAAAAAAATTGAAACGAATTGTACTCATAATTGAGAACATTTTAAGTCAAGAAAATCTTTTGTCAATGCATAATATTAATGATGAAATAAACTTTTCCGATTTAAAACTAACCGCAGGCTCCCACTTGCGTTTTTTACTTCCCATCACTTCGATTTTAGCAAAGGCAGGTCCAAGTGCTGTGAAAAGTTAATGAGGGCAAAATAAACAAAAAATGGACACATTTAAATTAGGCTACTTCTACTGTGCATTATTATGAAAAAAAATCTCCAGAAGAACTTGATTGTATATTACACCTAACAAATGTTTACCTGGTTTCACGAGGCGAACCAAAGTTTCTGCCAGGAAATTAGCTACAAAAATAAAACAGAAAATCGAAGATTAAGACAACAAAAAACTTTAGTTGATCATTATTAATTGTTTAGCACATACTTAATGTACAATATGTATGATGAACTGTTATTGATGATTTTCTTACTGTTGATCATGGCGGATGGACCAATGTGACCATTTAGCAAGTCCCTGTAGGTGTACACTATTTTTATTATCATCTTAAGTACCGGGATGTAAGCAATTTGACGCATTTTCATATCCGAACAATCCATGAGGAAAAGTATTTCATTCACGTCCGCACTCCTGTTCCTCATACTAAGAAATATGGAAAAAATGTTTAGCCCAATTATTAGATTATAAGATTTCAACAATAATTACGTCATCACATCATTCGTCATTTAAAATTCTTGGACAATCCAAATTTTCAATCGGCTATCTCCTTCCACGATGTCTTTTAGCTTAAATCGTAAAGTAACTCCAAAAGGATGATAATAAAGTAAACGGTTGCATTTACCTCACATGTATCCTGTAAGCCGCTTGCTTTACATAGTGCTCAAAGTCCTCTTGTAAATCACCCCCTCTCTCCGCTACAGTCCGAAGATCCATTTTCCCTGTAATACAATCAGTTTTTACATCATTCACCCGTATAAAATTGAATATAAAATAGAAATACCATAACAAATTACCAAATTCAGCTGCCCAAATTGGCCGATTCTGCCTGTCGTAGCCTAAAAGGAAAGTAAAAAATTTACCCGAAAAGATAACAAAAAATTCTTGCAACTTCTTCAACGCTTATCTTGTATGTACTGTATATTGTAAATGTATCGTATAATACACAATTGAACTTGAAAAATACAAAAACCAGTTTAATCTTCCTTGCCTGCCAAGTAATAAGGAAAGTTATCCTCCAAAAACTTTTGGTTTTCCGTTGAAGATGCCTGCCAAGTTGCCAGATCGTCAGTGAAATCTGCATCGGTCATTTGCTTTATCTTTTAAATCACAACCAAAACAAGAATTTCATCAATTTTTCTCACTGCAAGCAATGTATCATAATGAAAATATCAAAATTTCTTCCTACTTTTTCAGACTCCTTGTATGTGGTGTCAAGAGCATTGAGGTCAATGCCCGGAATTCCGTTTCTCTTCTCCCTGGCCAATGTCCAGCAGACCTGGACCAAAACACCGAGCAAGATATAAACAGCCCTCATGTTTCTCCTCCGTTCTCTCTCCGTTTCTCCTGGAAGTCTGGAAACTCACCCAACTCAACTTAAAACTTGACACTTAGCTCAACTTGGATATGAGGTGAAATGCCAACTGCCATGCACCAAATCTCGTCTAATATTCTTATACTTGATAATGGCGACTTGAGAGCTGGACAAAACGTATTGTATGCATGCATAAAGTATAAAGTGCACTTTTAGACTAGCACATGACACATGCCTCGCGGTTGTTGACTCAGTTCCAGATTGAAGACATCAATCAGGGATTGTTAGAGGAAATTTTAGAGTTTTTAATTTTCATACACACAATAATAATATCACTGTTGGAGTAGCCTTGTTTTACTTGACTTGACTTGTTGATAATTGAAATTCGATAATGATGTCGTGTAGACTTACGACTCTCATTCTCCGGTGAATATTTATACTATGCAGTGATTCATTTCTTCGTGAACATCGATACTACACGGTCATTATGACAGAAGGTGCAATTAGACATCTCTATACTTACTACCTATAGTTATAATTTCAAAGATTTCAAAGGTTGTCAAAATACTAAGTAAAAACTGATATGCATGGACATGCATAAACAATATATACATCATACTACATAATGCTCATGTCATTGTCCATGTGGTAACACGCAAATAATTATCATTATTGTGGATTATGGATGTAAATGATCTCGGCAAGCCATAAGACAAGACAAGTTGAGAAATTAAGGAAGATTTATGGTTTTGTCCAAGTAATTTTTATAATCGCCCTTTTCACTCCATTTTCCAGGTTATGCGATTGTTGTTTCGTTACATAAGTAAGTAAAGTAAGTACATATTATGTGTATCATGTAGCTTCCAAGTATCAAAAGTCATTTAATGGTTTCCCGTCTAATACTTAGTGATACACAGTATGGACTGGACAAATGATAGCTAAAGTACATATTCACTTAAATGTGAGTATGAGAAGCATTAAGCTTTCTTATGACTTTTATGATAATATCAAAAATTGGAAACGTAAAAGCAAATACTGTACTTTACAATATAAATTTTCCCGTGACAGAATGAGATAGCTTAAATGTCTTGTAATTTTGAAGGAATTTGAGCAACTATCACGCAAAAAACAAGAGCTTAAATCCTTCCGACGCCAGCTCAAATTCGGCAAAAATTATTACAAAATTTGGTGAAATCAAGGGGGAACGTTTTGTACGGGCGGTCGTTCAATCATGGAAAAATTAGATCCAAAAGGACAGTACAACATTTATTTTGGATGACGACGAAATTTTGATGGTGGTGCCCTCTTTTGATAGGTTTTCTGTCACACATTGTCCTGATGCAGACCAGGATCAAGCCTAGACTCTAGATTGGCGCCAGTAACTTTGTAAGGTAAAAAAATGCTCCCACTAACCATCACTGATTGTTAATTAGTATAACGTAGTAGCAGATACGAATCGTCTGGACTGAAGCTAATGTTGTTGAAATCGTATGACTTGTAATTTTCTAAGTCATCAAAGTTTTTTTACAGTGATTTTGAGAAAATCCTTATCGCCATGGGCGCCGGCGTTGTTAATTACAACGTCCTTTGGGATTCCAGGATTCTTCAATTACTGCTTCTTGAAAACGCTGCTGTTCTATTCGTAAAACAATCGGCTTCGAAATGAAATTTTCATTTGACATTTTATTTTTGTCTTTTTACCCTTTCGATAGGGACTTATCTTATAAAATTAAAGTAAGCCATACTTAAATTACATTTTACAAAACGTTTTTATTACCGCTAGAACAAACACTTTAGAAATTTCATGTTGTCATGAGGTTTGATGCGGCTTTTGGCGCGTCTTTGGTCGAAAGATATACCAAAATCACACAGGAATTTCATGATTTTTTGGTGTAATTTTTGACCAGGAACGCAACAAAATTTCATGATGTGTTTCTCAATTTTTTTGTAGGGTATCCAGGGTTACGGGTTTTCACCATTACGAGCCCTTCATATTTACAGTCGTCTATTTACAAATAAACTTGTTGGCATTGTACACAATTTGGACAAAATGTTGCGAAATTGAAAAAACCATTGGTTTTCACCGCTTTGAAAAACATTTTGGAAACTATTTTTTCAAATTTTTAAAAGATGAAGGATACAATATGTCGGTATATAGCGAACTGTAAGATAAAAGAATTGTACGGTAACATTTAATCTACGGGAAGATTCTTCTCGGGAGTTATTCGGAATTTCCGGCGCCCCCAAATTTGAACTTCGGTGAAGTTTCGGCTACCACCAAGCCAAGGCGGGAGAACTGATTGGGGCAACTCCTTGAGTAATACCGGCCTCCATTTTTGTGTTCCGTACACCTCAATTTTGAGTCCCAACTCTCCCAAGGTGGGTCGAACCATGGTCCAAATCGTCCTGGCGGGAAAGTTTACTAAAATAAACGTACATGTTAATTCATTATAATGTTTTTAACTAATAAGCTTATTAGTCGCACATTTCTCTAAATGTACTGCATGGTTGACAAAAGTAAAAGCTCACAATTAACACCGAACCCCTTCTTCAGCTGGGTAGGTTGTGATTTTTCCATTTGCGCAAATTCTTGGAACAATTCAATTTGTCTTCTCACCGCTGAACAAAGGAATAAACACATTTCATTTTTTGGTTCTCTTTATAAGGTTCCTTCAAATCAAGGCTATTTAAAATTTCAATGACTGACTATAAAAATGTGGTAATTCAGTGTAACCTTTATTTGAAAACGCTTTTTACACATTAAAAAAACTACAATAAAATCCAAATATGAGCAACAACTTTTTTACGAGCATAATTAAACTACAGTTACTGTAAGTTGTAAGTATATATACTTCTTCGGTGAACCAGCTGACGATTTGAATATCCCTCCATGTCATCAATGACGATGAACTGATTCGTGTTGGTTCTTTTGGGACTTTCATACAACCGGAAATACATCTGATGAATGTATTTATCAAACTGTCTGATGGTCCCATAGTCCCGCTCTGACATGGCCTTCATGTCCCATCTTCCCAGGCTGATGATCCACACTAAGCAGATACATAGTTAATCATATTTTTTTTATATTTTTTACTTTGTATATTTAATTTAAGATCCGTTCATAAAAGGAAAAAAATAAACCTTAAAAATATTCTTAAATACCTGGAAGGTCGTCATTATCGTAACCGGCTAGAAAGAAAAACGTTCGGGGTTACTTTAAAAACTCTACAGAATCTTTGTAATACCCGTGCTATTCAAAAATGCAATAATTTGAGGTTTTGTTTTCCGATTTGCTTTCGAAAAATTCCACATTTTTTATACATTACCTAAAAAGTAAGGATAGTTTATGATAAACTCATCTGGCGCCTCCCAATTCAGTAATCCCTATAAGTTTAATTTTCAATGTCAAAAGACCTTTTTATAATAAAAAATCCTTAAAACATTGATTTTAATTAAAAAAAACACAAAATTAGCTCAATAGTTAATGCATAATTGGTACAAACCTGAACATCGGTGTATTTTCCAAACTCATTGGTACAGTTTGATTGTGGCAATAGAAACAAGACAAGTGTGCTGAATATCAGTATAAAGATGGAGGTTGTCATTTTTTTGGCCAACTGCTTAAAAAGTAAGTACTGTTTAGAAACAAGGCCCACTTTTCATGGCAAAAGAAGACTAAAGTATAGAATTGAAGGCCTTGTATAATGATTGCGAATGAAAGTGCAACTGATATGTAAACATGTGATTCTCACTTTAATCCCTAGTGAACGATTTCGCCCTTTAGTTTTGACACTTTACATTACGTAAAACTGGAACATCATCATGAGAAAATAATTATTGTTTTGACCAATTCATTCGGTCTATCTCTTTCCTTTTTCCTACTCTCTCTCCACTCTCTGCTGATGGTCCAGCTCATTTACGTGTAATACGTACTAATTTACTGTCTTGTGTCTTGCCTTTGCGTGTAAATTTCCTTGACGCACTTTGTATTGTATAATAATAATGAGGAAAAGTATAGATTGTGTACTTTTAAGGTCCTGTTGGAAACAAAACAATAATACTATTAATTAGATCATCAAATTTAGAGTTTATTGAGTCACAACGACAGGATTCGATCTTAAATAGGTATGAACACACAGCAAGTTCGCTTCAGAAGATATCCCACAATGTTTAAAGACATGCAGTATGTTCTCTCTATAAAGGTCCACATGTCAATGTTTGCTTGTCATATTTAGTCAAAGTAAGCTAAATTTTAAAGGAAGAATTTTTGAGTTTTTGCTACATACATACTAAAACGGAGGAAAATTTTAAAAATTTACAAGAATGAAGATGCAAAACAAAATACGATTAAAACAATATGGAATGAAAAATTGCTACTTTTGGTAAAATTAAATCGATGCATTTTTGTAGACTCACGTTGCCAAGATAAAAGGAGAATATTAATGTTCTTTGTACAATGCGAATGGGAAATGAGTAAATTTGCTTCGTACTTGGGTCTCGTTATTCAGATAGCTGACTGTAATTAAGAAGGACTGATATAAAACACCTGTATCAAACATGTATAATTGTAGCTCATTACGTAGGGTAAGCATCAAAATCAAATCTTTGTTAACTTGCGTGTTGACACAGTCGGCTGAATGGAGAATAACAAACGATTAGACAAACCGGATGGAAATTAAACTTGACCGTTTTTACACTTCATATATTTGTTTATCGAAAACCACACTTATGAATTTTTAATGTTTCACAGCAAACAAGGATATACATACAGCCGTTGATTCAGTGATTGCTTTCATGCTGACACGTTGAAGCTGTGACCAAGGATACCATAAACTTTACTTGTTTTAGTCAGATGCCCTGGTGATAAACATACATTAGTCTAAAATTTGCATCGACGTCGACTATGTAACAGCTCAATGGTCACAGCGAGTATTGATAGTAGGGCTCCAATGATGACGATGCTTTAAAAGCAAAGATTGCATCCCGCAGTCGAACTTGAGGAAGAACCGCAAGGTTTGACTTGAATTTTGTCGAGCCTCGACAGAGTGGCGCGAAACTTTGTTCGTAGCGAGAATTGTGGTGATGGCGTAACCCACGCTCAAGCAGCAGTACTGTTCTAAAGATAAAAAACGGTATAGTATTTTTCATTTTTTTTCCAGTAGACGGCAGCATTTTAACATACGAGTAAACTAAAAAACAGAGCATGAGTAGATACTTGACAGAGATGAGTTCCTTGTAGGGCGAGCCTTTAATCACAAGCATTCCGACTATATCATTGGTGGATCCAAACCTGACAGTAGACAGCGTGCAAACTTGTTCCACAGTGTAATTCAGTTGATTGGCCTTGTAATAAAATTCGTGGGATTCGCTCACAAGTGCATAAAAGTTTTCGTGGGATGTCCCAGCAACCTCATCATCTCTGTCCTTGTTCCGTATAACTTTTCGATAGCTGTCCTCTGCATCGACCCAATGATTGGCTGTATCATCGGTGACCTTTCTCGACTCTTGTCTACCCTAAGCACGGAATACAGAGTGAAATTTTGATGGATAAAAGTGTAATAAAAAGGCTTGGCTGCCTATTTTTTTTCTTAGTCTTACTGTTGCTGTTAGATAGAAAATGTGGACAGAAACATCGCCAAGAAGAAGATATCCATATTGAAGAAAATTCGCGAAAGTGGTGATAGGAGTAAATTCGACTGCAAGGACGGAAATGATGGAGCCTGAATAGATACAGAGTAGGATCACCCCTTGGACGAATCCCACTAAAATGACGATTTTTTTGGCCATCGATGTGCCTGAAGAGATGGAGACCAGTCCTTGGAACAGAAGGATACAGACTGATTCAAAAACCAGCTTTTCAAAAGGAGGGGCCGGAACCGGAACAGGATGTGATTTTATTCCTTGTCTTGGAGCATAGATGTGTACATGCTGAATACGCTCGATCAAAAAGAAGGTGATTGTAAAAATGATCCAGACCAGCAAGTATGTCCACCACACAGAGGTTGACAATGGGAAGGTGAAAATGTTGCGGAGAGCAAAATTCGGTGGTTGGTGGAAGAAGGCATGAATTCTGTCATTCAAAGGAAATAAATAAAGTATCATAAATATAAATGAGAACTTTTCACACATATTAAATGGGGTCATATTCACTAACCTTTCGCATTGAATTGGTGGGAGGAAATGAAGCTGTCTAGCTCGATAGGGAAGGAGAGAATGAGGTGCGATGCTTAAATCTACAAGGCCGTCTAAGACTTGTCGACCGATCCCATCAATATTCATGTCGCTGCACACATACATACAACATGTACAAAGATTTTACTAACATTTTCTGTTACGTTTTTGCTTGACTAACGAAATTCGGCCGACTTTTCCACGCGTAAAAGTAATCTTCAACCAGAAAGAATTTTAACTTTACCCACCTTATAAAGCTTTCACCCCAAATTCCCTCGATTCTAAAAACATAGGGAAGAACTAGTTTTCAAAAAATCATGACAATTTTTACGTTTTACTTTGAATTATTGTTTCTCACGTAAAGTTGAGGGCGTCGCGGAGGTCCCACAAGAGATAGACCGTAAAGCCACCTGTAAACTCCACATGAGTCTTGTTCAGTCGAGTCAGGTTAAAATCGTAAACGTCCGACTCCCTAAACTACTCATATAATAAAAAAATAGAAATTTTTCTTGAACGTTTGAATTGAATTTTGAAAGTAGAATTTATTTTGAACGGTCTTTAGTTTTCGTCTGCTTACCACCCCGGCTACTTTGAGGGTTTGTCCATAAAGTAGTCGTCTCGCTCCAATATTTTGGAGTGACCGAATTTTCACGAGAATCGTAGAAAACTTGATGCAATTTTGTCCCGAAATTGAGCTTGAAAATTCGTCTAATTTTGTGGTGATCAAACGAGAGTTGGCATGGTAAACTTCCCAAATCGCCAAATTTTCAACGGATTCATGTACATCTTCAACTTTTCTCGACTTGGTCTCTTCATACATGTGGAAGATGCTGAAACAGCTTGAAGAATCAAATGATGGAAGAGCTAGAAGGAAAATCTGAAAATCGAGGGAAATTTGGCAATCATCCAAAGTAAAATTTCCAACGGACCAGGGCCAAATAACCAGTATGGACGGGATCCACATGGGGACTCGATATTTGGCCAGTCGTCGCCATTGCTCTCGAATGCTAGCCAACTACACAAATTAAATTAATTGCTTTGAAGTTTAAAAGTTTATAGAAATTACAGATATTCGTAATGACACTGCTGATATTGTACCTGGCAAATTGCTTCCACCAGCTTTTCTTGATCTGGGGAAATGAACACAAAATTTAACGAGTTTAAGCTCAAGTCATGTACTGGACCAAGTCTGAGATCCTCTACATTGGAAAAATTCACACTTAACGTTAAATTATTCAGTTCGACGTTCGGCATCCAAACTTCTAAACAACCTTGGATCGATTTCATCAAGTAAAATTCCAAACCACGTTCACTGGCTAAACCAGTCGCACTGAAATAAAATTTTTCCTCGTGATTTCTTGATGTACAAATCATTGTATCAACTTGTGGCACGTTTTGATATTCTTTGAAGGGTGATGACGCTGGTATCAATAGAACAAAGGTACAAGTAATCGTAAACCAAGTTATAGTCGAAAGTGAAAATGCTAGATAAATATAGTCCCAAAGTCCACTCATCTGAAGCTGAATCGCTTTTAAAAATGCACAACGGTCAGAACAACTCAATAACAGCCTTCGTTTTGAAGACAATGCAAATTCCGTTTTTCATGTACTTTTTTGCGGGAAAATTTTTGGTATCCGCCGTGTGTACAGTTTTTTACACTCGTAAAACTCATTAATATAAAATACAATATACTGATCTAGACAGTTGCACTTCACGTGTATTGATTTAATATTTGACATCAAAAGGCGTAACGAATTTACATGTTCAATTTTCCGAGTCATTACACATCGAGAGAGCCACTTTGTCCATGGTACGATAAATTGGGGTCAGACCACCTTTTTAATACTTACCCTTAGAACAAAATCTTGTCAAAGAGTCTTATGAAATTGTGAAACGATTTTGGTAGAAAATTTTATCAATTTTGATCAAATTTTGATCAAATTCTGATGAAATATTATAAAAATCTCATCAAAGTGTCAATCTTGTCAAATCCCATCAAATTTTTGTGATTTGACAAGATTTTTTTCTATGGGTAAGCCGGTAACCACGTTAAATGAATTGTCGGCCAGGTAAAATAATGTCCCATAGTATGCAATAAGTGTATATGGACGCAATTGAGACTTGCTGCCAGAGCATACTAAAGTAAAAAGCAACAAGAAATAAAGGGCAGAGCGAAAAAATTTCTCTTCTTTTTTTAACGCAGATAAAAAAAGGGCCAACAACTAACAGATCGAAAAATGCAAAAGTTTGATGGTCACCGACGGGATCGAACCGCCGACCTCCGCG
>JAQIVE010001166.1:0-27134 GCA_034698285.1 Sminthurinus bimaculatus
AGGGGGCGGAGCTAGACCCCTTGGAATGCAAGAACATACGATTTGCATGCAAAATAATGCATAGTCATAAGAGTTGTGATAGGTCCAACATTTTCCTTTCTCTTTCCAAAAGTGGTTGTATGGCTTAGTGGTTAAGGTCCCGGTTCGCAGTTCGCAGACGGAGGATTCAGGTTCGAATCCCCGACTGGGAAACAACGTTTTAGACATTTTCAAAATTTTTCTCATGTTTGATGTGGTGTTGCAGGTAGATTTTTTTTATATCTGAATATTCAGGCAGACGGATGGATTTCTTTTATTCAACACTATTTTTCCTTCTTATTGTTTCTGCTCGCTCCCTTGTTTGGTACTCATGTACCCATGTTTATTGTATAGCAACGGATACGCCATGCATATATATTGTACTTGCATAAAATACTACCAAATTATTGCATTTGTAGTCATTGTGTACTAATGTTCAATAAATAAATAAATATTCAATAAAATATTCAATAAACCTTTACGGTTAAAAAGATGGCACGAACAGTTTTTTCAGTCATTATGTGAGAGCTATATTGTAAAGTCTTCATTTTTTGTCATTTTTTAATTGTCACAATTTTGAAAATGAGCAATCATCACAGTCTATTGAATACAGAGTCAGTAAGCTGCCATATAAAAGCAATAATTACGGATGTACACCAGAGGAGCTGGTGCATGCTTTCACAGATTTTTTAACGTGTTCTCGTGTTAATACATACTTAAATTCTCAAACAGTTCCAATAAGTATGTATATAGGTACAAAATACATGCAAACTAATCCGCCGTAGCGCTGATAGTCGGTTTGTCAAAGTCCAGAACCGATCATGTACGACGCGGGAATCAAACGCTCATACATTTTATGAATCCAATATTTCTGGCAAAAGGATAGGCAACTCACCACTCACCAGCTCTGTATACAATAGACTGCGGTAATCATTATTGAAATTAGTTCTAAATATGAAACCTGAGAAGGAAAAATTTACACCGATATTAAGCAAGAACTTGGTGAGAATATATTACATCTATAACATATCGTACCATAACATTCTCTTCATTCATTCTTTCTATGTATTACGAACAGTGTGTTATTTTGGTCATGCACCCTACACCAAAAATGAGGCTAAACAAATAAACATAGAATATGATGCTGCCAGAGTTAACTACATACGAAACAATATCACAGTATTAATCATTCTTCCCTGATTATTGATTGCATTACAGGTATTAGTTATACGCAAAATTAAATTGAGCTCCTATCAAAACCATCAAAAAACCCATCTATGGGATTCATAAAGCATTGCAACCTTTACATAATGGTATGTGAATCAGACATTATTATTCACTATGTAATTCTTCTTATTCAACTCACGGAATTCCCATATAGGTAGTTGTATTTCAGCTCGTAATGAAAAAATGTTCAAAGCGCAATGTAGATCAATAGAAATAACCTGCATATTTGAGAAACGATTTCATAATAGATTTATGTACACCTATCAGTTTGGAACAATCGGTTTCTCGCTACCATATGTATTTTTGATGAACGTGATAGTATAATACCATCTCAATTTATAAAGTAATCTATATGACTCCTGTCCAATACCTGATAGAAAGTGAGAAGTATCTTAAAGAAGCAGTTATTGTTGTTGCTGCTGCTACTTCTTTTTGACGACATAATACTGTTCAGCAAAAGCTCTGATTGGCTCCCAACATCGTTTATCCGTTGTTAATTATAATAGCCATGTACTGCATACTACAGTGCAATGTATTAACCTGTTACTCCGCTTCTAAAGGTATGCAAAGGTAGACTTTATGCTATATATGTACGTCGATGTATGCATACCAGATAATAGACATTCAATTCATCATTTTGAATACATAAAGCAGTCAAACAATATTTATAACGACAGCAATAACAATGCCGATAGTGTAGTTGCAAAAATAATTTTAAATTGGTTGTTGTTTGTATTACTTGTATTTTTATACTCGGTTACAAATCGACCAACTACGATTATAGATTCTGTTTGGACATCATGGATGGATGGAACCTTGTACCTACTTTCTCCAAAGCAGAATAAAGAGAAACAGAGAGATATGGAAAAGAATAGATTATTATATATAGAGATGGGAAGAATGTCCTTGCACTTATGATCTACCTGAAAGTGACTAGCACTTGCTCGTAGGTATAAAAAACTCTGTTCTTTTTACTTTTATCATCGTTACCAGATCCATATTTTAAATTATAGTACATACGGTTAATGCTTATAAACAAGCAGATTGCGATATGCAGCTTATCTCGACTCAAATAACATCATCTGATGAAGCAGCCATTACAAATCGAAAATATACAACTGAGAGAATCTATGGGTATACAGCTAAAAACTATAAGATATAAAAAGGAAATTTTCATTATAAATAGTGATACATAGCATAACAACAGATGCTTGCATATTTTATACTTTGTACTTATATAGTTGTAGTTCGCTTGGAACTAGTGACTTAGATAACTGCACATCATGGATTACCTATGTATGTTTAATCACATGTATAGTGCATGCAATAATAATAATAATACTTAGTCCATTCCATATGAATGTTGTTTGATCATCCATGAAGGGACGAAAATCAAGCATTAAGCCATTACAACTTAGCTATACACTCCTTATTGTTTATATCACGAGAAGTCCAGATCGTGTGTGCTCAGTTGTATTGTACATGCACAACAGAGATACTCAGAGACAAAAACCTGTGTGACAAATACACGAACACTACAATGATTCTGTACTATTGTTCATAGCTTCAGGTTGTTCTGTTTGGAATGTCCTTGTTTACAGTGACATTAAACCCTCATAAAGTATTAAGCTTGAACGTCTTAGAATATACAAGCGTCAACTAAGCCAACTCACAAAGTTAAGCAACACGTAGTTTATAACTTGATGTTACGCTATACTCCTTCGATCCTTCTTCATTCCTTAACATTACTGTTTATCGGAACAATAAGACAGCGAGTGGACACAGTGAATCAATGCACCACCATTATAATGTACTGTATATGTGTCGTTTAAAGTGGTAGATATTTAAGACATACAGATAGATCCTCACAAAAGGACCTATTTTGGAACAGCTTCGTCACTGCACAGCTCACACAATATTCTTATTGTTTATGATGAATCGTCTTTTGGCATGGTAGTAGGCCAAGAGACTTTTTCACGTCGCACTTTGTATCTTGTACAATTAATGGCGAGTGGGGCTAGATACCCGCTCAAGTTGATTTCTCATAGACGACGCAATCGTCTGCAAAAAAATGGGGGATATCTTCGGTCTATCCGCAGAGACAGCACAGACGCTGGTCTGTCAAAGGCCATGCGACCTGAGCCGTTGCAATCTCATTGGTTAGTTTATTGCCAGAAAACTTGGGTGGCACGTAGTAACTATTATCAATAAATAAATACATAAAAACCTTACGTATCATAATTTTACAATCTCTCTTTCTCGTTGAAAGAAGTTGCTTCCAACCAAAATCAACACCGGCAGTAAATTATTAATGATTAAGATGGCTCTACAATCACATTTAACTTTCTGAAATATAATTAATTGTATAATGTAAAAGGAAGTAAGCTTCATATAACTAATACTGACCATGTCCTACTTATTGCGTTGAGAGATGAAATAATAGTAACTTATTGTTTCCGCAAGCTGTCAATTTCCAGAAGCACCAAAAGTAACAAAAGCATTCTATGACACACCACAAACTAATGTAGATTTAATGCTCCGACAGAGAATTTTATGTAATCCAAATGAGCCGACACATAATTAGGGAGAAATACTTGTTATGCACACATACATATAATAATTACCATCATTCCTAATAAGATCCTGTTTTAGCGGAACAAATTCTCGTTACTTGAAATCCTTAATTATTGCCGAGTATGTGATAAACATTTACACAAACTACCTTTATTTTGCTTCAGATTATAATTTTAGGTTTTCAACTAAATAAAAAGAAATAGAAAAAAGATGTACATAATTTTACTGCTTTAAACATTTTAGTTTTCAGTTAAGTATCATGTTTAATGTTATATTTCTATTTGAACTTGATACCAAACTATTTCGTGCTGCCCTACCCTTATGCCGAATTTTTAGTCCTTACCTATACCCAATTCCATGTTTGTAAACTTTTCATAATCCTCGAAAACCAGAAGAACAATAAGATAGATCTCTGTATGTTATCACAATATGTATATTGTATAGATTTACTCGGTTAACTTTACATTTTTCAATATACATATATGTAGATACGTTGCCTAATGCTCTCCTACACACATAAGGTAAGATAATGTACCTCTCAATCATATATTCGCTCACATATTTATATGAATGCATGCACATACAAGAATTCAAGATTACAGTTTCTTTTAGTTAGTATGCTGCACACTACACTAAAATGGTATTAACCAAAAGCAATACGATCAACATGTAAATGATCGTGTCACTTAGAGGTTGCTAACATTTCTCCATTCCATGAAAATACACACAAACGTATGTATATAAGGTTTTCTTCTGGATTTAAGACTCTTTAACTAAGGAGATTCGCTCAAAAATAGGCAGGTAGGTCAGTGGACTCAGGAGAAGAAGACTATCAAGAAAAAAACTTTTTAGCCTATGAAAATAACGTTCCCTGATATTCATCCATATCTGTACATATAGACTTTTTGTAATAAATCCGCACATCTGCATACAAATATGTTCAACTATATTTACAAGCTGTATGATAAGATTCTTGGAGTGTAGTTTTTTTAGCACCTGAAAACCCACAGCAGAAACTATGCATGTTGCTTTTAAAAAACCTATAAAATTCATAATATTTGGAATTTAGAAAATTAATTCTTAATATCTGGCTAGGACGTGGTATCTTTATGGCTAAAATTGACAAACATTGCTATTAAATTTCGTCAACTTTTCCTTCGCTTATGCCTAGGCGTTTTGTTAAAAATGTTTGTCTATACAACACAGGGTAAATAGATTCTCGAAATACGTATACACTACACGCATGTTGCATTTTTCAGTTTTAAATTATTATGTTCATATTTGAAAATTGAATTTTCGAATGAATACTTATATTTTCTACGTACATGCGTAACGTGAGCGGAGAGCGGAGGAACATTTTAGTGATCTAGTACATCTCTTTCAAATTCCCTTTTATGAATATCTCATGAATGTGCTTTTATGCTCTTTATTATTTGTGTGCCTCATTCTCCCAAATTTATTATAGCTCACTGTAGTAGCTGACAGAAAATTGTAAGACATTAACTCAAATCAGTCCAAAAAAAATTCTACAACATTGTTTTCTTTCTGTTTCTGTCTCTCCAAATTTGTCCCTCTATTTTGCTCATGCATTTTCTTTTTATGCATTGTTATACCTGTGGACGACTTTTCGTTTTGGATTATTGAGTGCACGGTCGAGTTGAACTTTTCAAGCGTTCAACAATGTCCAAATCCATATAAATGAGCATAATGCGACGGCTTCTAAAATCTGTTAGACTACTTACACAGTTTCAAAGGAAAAGTATATATAGTAATTCATTCATTTCTTCACCATTAAATGAAAACTTGAGAAACAACTGAGGATAATTTGAGGGTAAACTTTCTTTTATTGCCAAAATAATTATATGCAGCTTCAGACGTGATTTAAGAACAGTTTAAGAGCTTCCTGTAATTTTTGTATATTTACACTAATGCGCATGAAATTTAGACCACTCTTCATTATCTATTTCTTTCATTCCTTTTCTTCTCCTATTGTGTAAAGACCAAAAAACATCTCAACCTCAAAATAGCCATTATTGTCTGATGTTCTACGTTATAAAATAAGAAAAAAGTAATAGTTAACCTGGGAATAGGGAAGAAAGTCGAAACTTGTTCAATCCTTAATCCAAGAACACGTTCAACTTTATAAATCTAAGAAACTCATCTCGATCACTTTTTTACAAAAAAAACGTTGACCATTTCTGCAAAATTTAGAGATTTTTAGCGTGTTTGTAATGAAACAAAAACATTCAAAATACGGTAAATCGTTTAACGTGAAATTTATAAAGCAAATACATAAAAACATTTTGAGTTAAGCACAATTCAAATATTCATGTGTATGCTTAAATGCTGGTAATGATTTTCTCTACAGCAGACAACATCATAAAAGGGAGAATTTTTCGAGCCAATTATACTGTTGACAGCATTTAAGAACATTGAAAAATGATTTCATCTTACCATAGTATTCTATATGTTACCTTTCTCCTCATATTTGAACGGATGTATACACCAGCAATGGGGCTGTGAAATTCCGTCCACATAATAACAATGAAACATAGCTTGGAAGGGTGTAACATTATACGTATACTCACAATATTGTATGTATTTACTACTACAAGCATTCAAATTACAGTTGGTAAAACGTTAAAAGGCGTGTGTGAAAGGGAATCCGTATCTATGAGTGGTATCTTTAAAACTGAGACGGATAATACTCACACAAGCATACATGTATACTATACTATACCCAATACAACCATCCGTCATTACCAGCAATAGTAACATGTGAACACGGAGAGTTCACTGGAAACTGCAATATCAGGGCCTCGTTCAAGTTAGTTAGCCGTTGTCTTTACAGCAAGGGTAATTCAAATAGTTTATTCCCTTTATATTACATTCATTGTATAGATGTGGGAAATAACTTGCATGCAGATGGATACTTTTGATTTCTGATGGTCCAATAGGGGCGGGCTATTCTCCCTTTGCACAGGAAATACAGCAGGTAGAAATGAAGCACATCAGTAGTTGTTAAAGTTGAGTTCCCATGCAGTCTTTTCTGCTTCGAAAAAAAAGATGATAATAAAAACCTCTGGCCTAGCCTGTAAGTATAGTACACTGCCTTCAGTATAATACCAGTAATGAGAAACGAACTCTACACATGTCGACCATTGTCCTGGTCCTACGCAGCCAAACTGGAATATTTTATAGATTATTACACGCATCATACTTTTTTCCTTCAACTTTTCCCCTTTGTATCGTCTTTATTCGTCCAGCTTATTTTCTATACAATACTAATGCTGGGCGTCTTGTTCTCTAAACTTGAGTCGTAACTATATAATAATCACCTTTTCATTTTTCATTTCCCTAAAATCACTCTACTTCAATTAATTAGTTATGCCGAGTAGGAAATTTTCGGAAAACGTATTTTTGTAAGCATATGTAGCTACTGCTATAATAGAACATTAATCTCAAGTCTTGAGTACTAACAACGTTTGTTTAAAAATCGTGCGATTAAAATAGCTTATGGTTGATACAAAAATTAATTAAAGTGCTTACTTTTTTATGAGATATTATTTTACGCGGAGAATGGTGAATATTTTACTTTTCAGTAGGGCATCGGCTAGAGAAAAATAGGAGAGACTGAAAAAATAATAATAAGACGACGACGAAGAGTATTCAAATAAACACAATAAACGTGAGAGTTTTACACATACATACATGCATCCCACACGGTCCTTTACGTGGACATTTGAGAACACAAAGAGAGAGAGAGAGAGAGAGAGAGAGAGAGAGAGAGAGAGATACAGAGAAATAACATCTTACATATTTTACAGTTACAACTAAAATTTTGTTTGACATTCTTTACATATATGTATATCTAAATATCTCAGAGAATTTTCTCTCTGTATTCTCACTTCCTACGACTGATGAAAATTAGATAAGCGAAAATTGAGAATTTTAAAAATTATCAGCATTAAGACAATAATACTACTATCCACCCATATGCATATACATATTATACACATGCATCTTTATTGTCACTTTATATTCCACAAAATGTCTGTATTTCCCTTTGCATGTAAAACATAACTGGTATACACTAAACTGTGTGTATCCCACGATGAAGATGCTATTACTATATTAATTGTTATGTTTAAAATGATTGTATCCATGTAAAATCGTAGGAAATATACATGTAATGTACAAAATATCAGAGTATGTCGTTTTATTGCCAAACTCACAATTATTATATTATACTTTATATAAAGATGAGTCACATTGCTTTTGTACAAGTACATGTACATATTTTGGAGCTTTAATAGGTAATAAGGTCGTTGTGAATGTATGCATCTCGTAGAAATTTTCTAGGTTGCAAATGTCCCCCATCTCTTTTCCTATCTTCCTCTCTCCCTGTTTAAGTCATTCTTTCGAGCTCAAAAATTGTAAAAGGTGAAAGAGTGTTTCAAACTTTTTTAACCCATCAAGTTAAAAATCACTACATGTGTATAGTAAATTCTGGTCAACGGTCATTTTCGATTCAAATATTCGAGAGTACATGTACAAACATACTGTACATGTACATGTGGTACAGCACAGTTCATCATACGCATCATCATCTTCAATCTTCGTAATAGTTTTAACATATATGCAGAATATAATAATATGAGAAAGTTTTCCTGTGTGTTACTTGTGTGTGCATCTGCAATAATTTTGTACGAAAACATGTTCTTTTGTGTTTATCCTCATGCCATATAGAATTATTACTGCGCATAGTTGACTATAATACACGGGATGAGACATTCCTCTTGTATTCGCTTACTTTAAAGCTACAAACACATGCTCATTATACACGCTATTGAAAAAAATATGAGATGGCCGACAATGAAAATTAATTACCTTTGCACATCAGAAACAGAGGTATGGATAGAAAGAGAGGGAAACGGAAAAGCGTGCCATGTAGATTTTTCATTCGACCGAATCTAAGTATTTTTTATACAATTATAAATCATGTATATCATGGTTATTGAAAAAACGCATGCATATCACCATTCTTCACTCATAACTTTGTGTATCCCTTTTCGAGATGTGTGCATAATATAATCGCTCTCAAGTGTGAGAAAGTATGTCCCGACTTTTCTTAACACATGACATGTTCAAATTTAAATTGCAACCGTACATCTTAACAATTATAACGTAACAACACAGAGAAAACCACAAAATATCACATGAGAAATTTGAATTATTCACTTTACTTCTCAATACTAACTTCATGAGATACAATACAGTGAAATGAAAAGACTCAACATTTATGCTCTCTTATCTACACTATTACCTGTAATAGAATAGCCATTAATCATTCCAGGATATGCGATGGCACGAATGTATAAAAAAACGCCTATCCCCTTAGGTTTTTTGTCTTTTTCATATGTACAACGTCAACCTGGTCGGCTGTATGTACGCATTTATAATAAACCCATAGGTAAGTATATGCACAGGTAACGAAAAAGGAAACACACCGTGAATCCGGTGGAAAACAGGGAATGTAGATAGTTAGTAGTCACACATTTATTCTTGCTACAAACATTACGTTTAACAAGTGTATACGGAAAGGACGAGATTTTAAAAATATATTTCAATAAAAATTGAATCGCCTGAATCGCTTAATCCTACAATAATTGGGCAAATCAATAACCCACTGATATACATAGTATGTAAATCTCATTTTCGAGTAAAATACAAAAAGGCAGCATTAGTAAGTTATTTTTACTTCTTTTACGTCTGAAGGCTTTAATTAATATTTTGAATGAATTTGTACATTATATTTACGCATATCAAACGTAGGAACCTTATCTTTATTCATTATTAAATGTCCCATGTATATTTACAATACACAATACTACGGTAAATAAGCATTTTTTTATATTCTTGTTCGTAATAATAATAGACATTTTATATTGTCGAGACTATGAACACTCAGAGCCGAGCGACAGGACGTATAGAAAACACCGCCACAGAATTACGGGGAATATGATGGGGAAAGTAATTTTCAAAAAAGATTGCACAACAGTTTTCGTTTGGATAAAAAAAACCTCAAGACTATAGAGTGTAATCGTGCAACTAATTTAGGAGAGCTCTTCATCAGATTGACAGTAGAAATTAAATAGCGGTCTGTCCTAATCTCATCGAAATTACTATTGACGAATCTACAGATATAAAGTGGCAAAAAAGAGTCGCCAGAACCTATAACAAGTCATGAGTCTGCCAAAACATTCACGAGAGTCAGAATAAGTTCGTTTATCATTATTATGTAGTGAACAAAATACAGGAAGCACTATAGACTGAAATTTTGAGCACACGGGCGACAGAGTGACTGAGTGTTGAGTCACTATTGAAGCAAACTCGGCTCAACTATCGTCGTCATTAACACTTACTTTTCAAGTATAATGATAGATAATAATTAGGGATTGCGATGATGGCTTTTTTCGTCAGCTTCTGCTTATATACTTCTATCTTCCTCGTAACTTTGGCCAAGCAGTAAGGCATGTATTAAGTACGCCATGAACAGGTGTGTGTCTATTTACAAATATAACGTACATACTTTTGTTATATTAGTAAAAATGTCTTAAAAGTGTAAGGCAATGAACTGAAAGAATTTTTGTTCCTGGCGTAGCTAGAAGAGAAAAACAGCAACCAAAGAAGAACGAAATAGGAAAGAAAGAAGATGATGTGAATAGAGTAGAGAGTAAAGACGAGCAAGAGACAAAAAATACTTGCAAGAGATGCATTATTATTTAATAGCCATCATACTGACAAGAGAAGGATGTCAAGGATGAAATGGACTATTCTATTCTCTATTAAGCATTCAGAGAATACGTATACACACATCACAAAAACCCGAAGAGCATCATTTGGGCCTTTGGCTTAGTGTAGTCCATCTTAGCGTTTGTATTCGAGCAATTGTGGGTGTTTTGAGCTACATGGTATGGTGATTCAAGTCCAACCGAGACGAGCAGACATTGAGTAAAGAATTAAGAGACATAGTTCAGTACATCAACAAAAGACCGAAAGATTCGTGCATAGCCATGTATGTCCAGTAACAGCTACTCAGGCTCGTCATGTACTCACTCATCTGACATTGAAAATGTGAGGCTACAGTGAAGCGAGCTTTGAAACGGAGAGAGGGATAGAGAGAGGATGACGGGAGAAATAAAGAGCGACAGGGATAGAATAGCATAGGAATGTACCTATGTGAAATGCACCGAGTCACTCATGTACATTAAAAATGGATTGTATACGCACACACACATTTTCAAAAGAATGGAGATGGATGAAAAAATCTTTTTGTCAACTCTGCACACATGAAATTGCAATCCCGACAGAGATGAAACAACTAGTTAGTTAGTGGTAAATTGCAGCTTACATCGGAAAAAAGACGCCCTGAATCTGATGAGAGACAGAGGAAGACAATCTCGAGTAAAAAGAACAAGATTAATACTAGCTACCGTGATGAAAAACTTGATTTTTATTTAAATTCATGGTAGAAAAGTCAGAACTATTATGCAACCTTAAGAATCTGTACTAATATCAATAATGATGGGAATAATATATACTTATTTATATCAAAACAATGTACGAAAAAGCAAATGTTAAAAAATATGCGACTTTAAGCGTATAGAAGATTATCAGTCTCGATTGCATTATGCCATATTACAAACTAAATAAAACGTCGGCTTTTCAGATTTGTTACGCTGCTTGTAACTATTAATACACTATCGACCATGAATCGAAGTGTTGATCATAGTAGGTAGTAGTGAGTATAAAGCACAAGTATTAAAAGAATAATTTCATAATAATAGCAATAAAAATAAAATCAGGAATATTTACACGTGACAATAAACAATAGACCTTTCATCTTATTTATAGAAACTATTCTAGTCATAAAAAGGACGAAATGATGATGCATACAAAAAACAACAGCAATCAACGGCTGCAATTCGATTTTAACGTGTACAAAACTGACCGTACATTTACATTTGTCAACCTGAATATAAAAAACAAACTTAGATAAAATATGTATGTACATTGTACATATAGATAAATGAAGCTATAGTACACAAGTAATTTACTCCACGTATCAATCATACATACACAATGTATTGGCTTTGCAAGAGAAATGCGCTTAGGATTACTTTAAGTTTCCCTTCTTTTCTGACACATACTATGCATATGTATTTCTACTTACATACTTGAAATGTAATCGCTAATTCAAAGATCGTGTATACAACAAAGGTTTTTTTGCGGCATGATAAATCAAGCCTTATCTAGCAGCAGGTGACTTTCTTGAGGAAATTTTTGCTGGCAAGATTACGCTCACAGTCCTTTCTTGTACGAAAATATCAAATAATAATAAAAGCAATATAGAATGTGTTCCCTTATACACATATTAATATATTTCTCACGGCTGTAAAAATTTTGTTTCCTCTAGATACTAGACTATTGCTTTAAATTCTTAACTCCATTGGACTGCAGTGAAGCTATTAATTAATGGGATATGAATATGTTTTTCAATTTTAGTGGATGTAAAGGTCTTTCATGCATCTACCTCCAAAAAAGAACTCATTATAAATTATAAATCCAGGTTTAAGGATAATATACAACTCATATTATGTTTAAAAGATTATCATTATACAGCTTACAAATCTGCTTACCTTTGCAAACATTAACAGATTTAGCGAACTACTTTGAGACGCAGAAAACGTTCGGTATATTGTATTTACATACTTACTTGTAAGTTGTAATAAAATTTGTTAGGTAATTGAAGTTAATAAACCCTTTTGAATTGAAATCCCGTAAATAACAAGAGCAATCAAAATCAAGAATAAAACGAGTGTCGTACAAACACAATACGAGCAACTGTGTTATTTTCTTTGTATTACCGTCATTATTTTCTGTAAGCTTGAATCATTTCCTACTTATTGCTATTACGCCTATGCGGACGATGTACAATATGTTATATGTCATTTCTCTGCTGGTTGCAGTGAATATAATCATGAAAGATACTAGAGAGAGAGAGAGAGAGAGAGATGTTCAAAAATGCACGAAATTACCTTGACTATGAAACACAAACAATCTCAGAATCCGCTACACCCATTCAAAAAAGGCCCACGTATACATACGATGCACATAATATATGTAGTATTAAGTACATACTACATATTTGATATATTATTATAGTAAGCGTAGGCACTTACTTGAGATGCATTCAGAATTTAACGTCGCACTTTATGTCCTGTTTATACATATTAAAGCATTTAAACGTGCTTCCTTTTTTTCTTGACAAAAACTAAATATCCGCAATATCTTAACGTACACGAAGCTCCTTTACTTCCTGTGATCTCTTGTCATGAAGATTATAATTTGCAACTATATATTTATAGGTATATATAAAGTATATACCTTAAAAACTCAATTAAACGCCCACCTTCAAGTAAATGCCCTTCTGGTTTTTATTTCATGCGGAATATTCTAATGCACAGAGCTGACTCTCTTGATATTGTTAAGAAAACTTTCTAGTCATTTTTTGAAAGTCAAGTGTTATGAAATGGCTTATAAAATAGTCATCCATAGTTTATTTTCAATATTTGGAGCTTAAAAACTATGATATTTCGATTTTAAAAGATGACTGATTTTCGACGGTAATCGCATCAATTTCTCGATCAAATAAATTTATAGATTTTAAAACATTTAAAAGAATTCTTACAAAAAAAAAATATTTCATAAGAACTTTTTTGGCACCCGAAAAGACGAGTGCGGCTGAAACGTACCAATAAACATCCGGGCGTTTAATTAGGATTTTACGGTACATGGCCTTAGAATCAATTACAAATCCCACATTACACAATCACTGTTCGACTCACTTTGATTGTCTCTCTTTCTCGAACCAAATCTAAGTTACTACGGGCTTAAGTATTAAAAAGTTATTTTACTTTTTTTAAATGTATAGATTACAAGGTGGCCTGTGTTTAAGGAAGCGCATATGTATAGGTATATGCACATGAGCAATTGCATCACAACCGGCTACTCGTGAGGATTAAAATAGAGTATCATGTGTTGGGCATCTTAGATTATCATTCGCATTATTATGTGACACTAACCAAGAGCACTTAATGGTTTTTAGCATTCATGGCTACAGAGGCGAATGTACGTTATGCTCAAAATTTTTCCTCCTTTATCCACAGTTGGGTGAAAGATCTCTTAATACATGGTTAAATGTATCTTTCGTCCATTATTCATTGTTGTATTCATCTATCATCTATATGTATGTAGATCGTACGAAATTGTAGTAACTCTTAACCACTACACACACCAAATAGTAAATGACATCCATGTATGCATAACAATGTAGCCTATCCAACAATGCAGCTTAAACTTCCTCTACACCCACCGGTACTCATGTTATTAAAGTATAGAAAAAAGATACAAGGACTTTATAAAAAATAAAATTGTCAATTTAAATTTTATTTTGCCCTCTTCTCTCGTCCACATCAAACTAAACAAATGCCTATGTAATACTGTATTCTGCATTGTTATTTTATGTGCATGGATCCGAGAGTGATGCTACGTTACTATTCCACACAAAATACTATTTTAATTCTATTACCGTGTACCATCCCTATACATGAATCCTTTTACGACAATTTTCAGATGAAAATGTGAAATGTGTACAGTGTACACATGCACATATAACAACAGGAATTGGTCAAAAGCCCCTTTATTTCGATGATAACGATCATACGGGACTACAAATTATCATGAAAAAAGAGAGTACATTGTCATACATTATAAAATTATTTTTTCATTAATTTATAAGTAAGTAGTACGTACTTAAGTAACAGCTATCAATATATACACTCAATATCAATACCATACATATATACACACACACACGTAACACAAACCCAATAATAATGCTCAACACATTATGCCCATCATCTCTATTCACCTTTAAAAATTACGAGATTCATTTGTATTGTATAATGCGTTATTGAACTGGTGGTGTATCGCTGTATGGTGTCAGTAGTATTGAATATTATACTGCTGTTTTCTTATTATATTACAGTGCATTAGTTAATGGAGGATAAATAAACATTACAATGACCTACCTTCATATGTATATAAAAATAAACACAATATTATAGACTAAGGCATGGCTTTTTCGACATTAGTTTAGACAACAAAAGTATTATTAACATTGTCCCTTCACTTGTCTCAATTCATTCATGCTCATATTGGTGCTTGGTTACTCTTTCGTTAGTTTTTTAACATGAGTTACTGTTTCATACGAGAACGTTTCAGCGCCACACAATGTTCTCAACGGCTGTTATTCATACTTGTTGCAGATACCATGATAATATTTAAGCGTCAAATTATCAAAATTAGTGTTTCTTTGTACCAATTTGACATATGCAATTGGTGTATGTATTATTATTGGTGTTAGTACACCTATGATGACAGGTTTTTAACGCACAACTATTTGATGCAATATGATATTCCTTAAAAAAACAAATTGGCCATTCTTTTGCGTTATGTGTTCTTTCTTATATATGATCAATGTCCATTCATAATTCTTATTGGACAGGAAGATGAATATTGTAAAGACATTATAAATGCAGAAATATAGGAGAAAACAAATAGCATGACAGTAATAAAAAAACATTATAATAACTCTTAAGTGACTTACCAGCAATGCTCATTGCATCTAGCAAAGATTCCAAGTCTGAACTCAGGTGACGTTCTTCATCATCTGCCAGACCAAAATCCAAAGCACGGAAAATTACCCCTGCCAAATTTGCAATGATCTATACATTTCAAAACAAAAATAAACAACATTAGCAACAGTTTTAATTTCCATTTACTAATAATTATAGCACGTATTGTAATAGGCATGTTTTTAAACTACATAATACATGTCAAATACAACAATTAAAGTAAATGCGTAGACAATATGTATTTATATTATGTCAGTCACAGAAGACTGCGTTTCGGTAAACTATGCACTATTGTTAGACAATGGAAATTTTTCTTCGGTATAAATTTAATATCCTTTTCCTTGAGGTGAGATGTGAAAGTTTGAATGTTTGCTATTAGGCAAATATAATATTATTACCGGTATATGAGTTTATGATAATTAAGGAAAGAAACAAAAAATGAATTGACTGCGGTATAGAAAAAAAAATTCCGAAAAAATTCTCGTTGTATACGGGTGTGAATACTTTTGTCTTCCAAAACCCTTCAAATGCATGTTTCAAGTTCAAATATATCTAACGAGTAGAAACGTTCAGGCCCAGTACCCAACACTTATTTGCGTGATTATTCTTATTGTTACATTTGCAGGTTTTATGCCATTTTTGTATCGATACTCACACAAAAATGGGAAAAGTAAAAATGAATGGATGAAATATAAACATCATTATCAATAATGGTAACCACATAGTATGAAGGAATGTGCACATGTGCTGAAATTGAAATGTCTTTCCCTTTCTAAAATATCCCATATGGATGATAATGATTATATATTATGGTATCACAAAATGTCGCTATAGCTATTACACGCTAGACTGTAGTATGGTACAATGGATAGATCGTTTCTTATAGTCTTATTCTCTGCGTGACCTTTGCAATAACATGTATACGTGTATCTGTCTTTAGCGTGGTAAATATATATACAGAGATCTTCATACATTTTCCTATAAGTACACACATATCAACAAATACGTACCTAAGTACATGACCACGAGAGTACGAAAAGAATGATGAAGATATGCACTTGCTTTCTGATATGGTACAAACCAAATACTATGTTGTTAAGAGCCCTTACAATTGGCATGACAATTAAGCTTTAAGTTTTCAGGAAACTTTTCGAGCGGCATGTGACTAAAAAGCTTGATGTCTAATCCAATCTCTCGTTAAACTTATGACGTGTTTAAAAGCCATTAGAAGCAACGTCAAACATAATATACTTGCTTATTAATATGTGTATACATTATACATACCTATTATACTCTCAGTTTTTAAAATATATCAAAGCTAAAGATTTAATATTTCAGTGAAAATTCTTAAATCACTACTGTAATATATGTAATAAGTGTCTCGTTATATACATATTAAAAACATTCTATTCAGTTGTTTTCTCCTTATGTTTTTTTATAAAACTCTGTAATTTGTAATTACTTTTTTTAAATTAATTAAACAATAAGGAACAACAAATCATAATACTAGAATATGTTTTTCTTACGATTAAAATTGTGATTAAAAAGTGGTTTTTAAGCACTTGAATAATTGCGATTGCTTTTTCAGGTCACTGATAGGCTAAACGAAACACCTGTTTAGAAAGAGATTCGCTTGCAATTACTCGATTCTTCGCCCTCTGCAAAGAAGATTCTCATTTTCTTTACGTTTTGTCATAATAGACGCGTAGAAGAAAGAGTGGCAGTGAATTGAAGTTGTAAGTTGATAGGATGAAGAGGAAGCGAAAAGCTTATTATTTTTTTCTGCATATAAGTGAGCATGAACTGGACTTTTGTACATGCATATGATGTATGATATTATGCTTCTGATGATTTTTGAATGCTGTTTCTATAGCAGATTGCTCTCAGCTTCATCGCCTCTTTGCCCTTCATCAACGAAACAAAATTCCTGCATTCAATTTAAACCAAACCTACACCGTCTACTCTTCATTCTTTAACTGAACCGTTTGTAGTAGCAGTAGTATGCTTAGTAGTAACAACAGTAGTTTGTACATCTTTAATCGTACTCCGTGTCTGTGTGTGTGTGTGTGTAGTGAAGTTGAGAGAAAACAAGATTATTCTCTTGTCTTTGGGTTTAAAAAGGCGTGAATTCTAGACTTATATATGAAGCCATGTGTGTATATATGTACGTACAGCTACGTACGTACAATAGTAACAATATCAGCAGACTCCCAGAACGGAAAAAACGCAGACTAGCTATTCACAAAAGAATTATTTGCTATTGCTACGAAATACATATATTATATATTCTGTTTAAGCAACTTGCATTTAGCAACCAGTTCTAAACCTGAACATCTTCTCTAGTATATGTTATACCAATATACTTTATAACGTGTGTGCGTAAACGTAACTCGGCATTTTCATTTCCTACAGAATCTGTCTTCCTCATCCTACCTCTGTCTCTTTGCCATCTTATGGCATAAATTACATAGATATTACAATACTAGGGGTGGTAGCTTGATTCTGTACATATGCATAAACATATCTTGTCGAAAATAGACAGTGTTATATACTCAATCGCAATATACACGACACCGTTATATAAATTCAGAGGAACTGCTCATCACTCATCACTCATTTTTAATTTTTGCAATTGCACACATATACACTCAATAACGTTTATAAGCTCGCCTGCATATCAAAAATTTATTAATTTTATTCCTACTGAAACATTCACCTACCTCTCAGGGAAATATCAGTCTTCTATACGTGTATGCATCTATACATACATTAAGGATATGTGAATGAAATATCGCCACTAATCATTGAATGGTTTTTCGCTAAACTCCAGTTCCACAACCAATTAGGTCACAGATATACAAAACCAAGTGCAATATAATACAAACGAATGTCCATGTGTAAATATGTATAAATGTGTATTCAACATATACCTGTACTTCTGAAAAAGTACAATTCATTTCCTTTTGTTCCTGTTTGCTCTCAAGTATATCATGCGCTAAGAAATACAAAACATTTACGGTGTTCCCCCTTTATATGTACCCTTTTCTTAAAAAAAAGAAATCTGCCGTTTGAATGGAATTCTGAATTTTAAATAAAATGAAAATAAAATTTTAAATTCAAAAACTATGGTGTTTGGGTTTTCTTTCAAAAAAATGTAGACGATTGCATTGGAACAATTTCACTTACTTTAGCTGAATTTTATATGAAATTTCAAAGTCTATATGATTGTTTTTTTTTCTGTATGCATACTCATATGGGTTTTGTATTCTGTTAGACACTCAAATATACCTAATACTATAGATTAAAATTAAACCTGGACATTGCTTTTAAGCGTAAAGATGTTAACAGGTAAGTACGTAGTATAACGTATGATGAGCCTCCCGAAAAAATAATATGACTCGGCAATTCATAAAAATGATGATAAGCAAGTCAATAATTTTGTGTTGCTTTGCTGCATCGGTAAAGATGATGATTTCATTGATTAGTCTGAGCCTCGAGGCAATATAGCATATAACCATGCATTCACAACTTGCCCAATTTCGGAGATTGAGTTTATTTTATATTATTATTATTGTATACCAACGCATTCAATTTCACCTGACTTTGAACAATCCCCCCGGTTTTACTTTAGCTGTATCCACTTGCAACACGATAAACTTTTACATTAAAAACCTTTAGTGTATAATATTCCTTGCATGGATTGCGTATATTGACTATAGGATAAAATGCTTGCATAAATTTTTATAAAATTCCTTTGAAAAAATGTCTTAAAATTCTGACACGGTTTATGTCTGTACACGGTACACAATGTTATCAATTTTGATCCAACCCTAATGTTAAAATCCCATCGCATGTCATCGGAATTCCATCACATTTGACGGGACAAATGTGGAAAAATAATAATATTATTTTCCACCAAATCACATGGAAATGTCATCACAACGTAATTGGATTTGGTTGGGGAAAAATTATTAAAAAAATAAAAACTTTTTTTTGTAGTGACATGGTTACGCCATGACATAGTAATGGGTCATGGCAATCTCATCGGATGATTGCAGAAAACAAAAAATATTTTTTCTTCACTGTTTTTCAATCACTTGCATTGTGACATGAATGTGCGATGGGTCCGGTCATTCACACTCTCATGTCACAATCCAATTACATCATTTCTTTTTTTAAAAAAAAACTTCCACGAAATCCACGAATCAATAAGGACTTGGCCTTATAATGCATATAGCGCTATACTTCCAATGAATTATAAAGGCGGATTGAAACCTTGTGCATTCAAGTAGCAGAAAACTACTTCTCATTTTCAACAATGACCACTTGGTCTAGAGGTAAAGGTCAGGGGTTTCAGTCCTGAGGTCGGCAGTTCGACTCTGACCTGGGAGAAGACTGTTTGAAAAAATTCCCAGAAAACAAATAATAAAATTTCAATTTTGACAGGACAGTCCTGTCAAAATGTCATCATAGTTTTATCAAATGTCCTGACACTGTCCCGTCATAATCCCATCGATTGTCGATGACATTTCCATGACATGCCATCACATTGTAATGGAAAAGTGATGACATTTGACAGGATTTTCTACAATTATCCCGTCATAATATGACCGCACATCCTGATATCACATTAATATTAGGGAATTTCGATGAAATGTTAATTAGTACCATGAAAATCTCACCAAAAATTGTCCATTCTGTCAAATGTCATGAATTTTTCACGAGATTACACAAAATAAATTTCTAAGGGATTTATATATCGTGTACATTGTACACTGGTAGGATCATTCAAATAATGCACACATGCCTAATAATAATAATAATCGTAGTACCCTTACGGAAGATAACCGAACATGCAAAAGCAGATTTACATAGATAGCCAACGAAATTAGGTAATGGTCTCTGACTGATCAAAATTGATAATGCTATGAATGGATGATAATTCTTTGAGTCTCTGACATCGTTGTGTATACATGTGTGAAATATCATTTATATAGTTTTATGAAGAGAGAAATTACGATCCAACTAAAATCATCCTCTTTGCTGTTGCACATCTTCTTCATTTTATGCTTATTTTCCTCATCTCCCTTTCTTTCCTTTGTGCATTGTACATACTTCTATCAAAGTATCTTTTCAAAGATAGCAAGCAGTACACGGATATCTTCCCTCATATCTAATGATGATGACCATATATACTCTCGCCGTTCACAGCGAAACCCCTACTGCTCGAAAACCTGCTTCGTATGTTTGATCATCTTCTCATAATTATTATCACCCATTGGCATATAAAACTCTTAATCTGATTGAATGAATAATAACGACGCCTTCTTTACTTCATCTTACTAGCCAAATTGTACATACTTTAGAACACATTATCTCAAATTTTTTTTTGTAAAAGTCACTATGTACAACCTCATAAATTAACTTAACTTCCTTGATACGATTTAAACTAAAAAAATTACAATACAATATTGTTGTAAATTTGTATAATTACTACAAAAACAACCATCTCTAAATTTCTATTCGCACTATTCAAAATGCATGTAGACGAAATAATATTCATTATTATTCCTTTATACAAAAACCACAAAATAGCAACATGAAACCATCGATTCACCCTATTCATACCTTCTGAATGAATATTCTATCTATATTTTATATCTAATGTAGAAGACAAGTAAGAAGAGTGAGAAAGACTGAACCATCTAAAGTTACTAACAACTAGGATTTATACCATGCTTACTTTTCCTCTCTTTCACAAATCTAGTATGTGGAATATTTTAATGACATATAGAAAGAGATTACAGATACATCGTATGTGTACTGGTCTTGTATGTTTGTCTGTGTTCATACAGGTTATTGTACGTTAGAGTATCTTGCCTGTAGTTGTTAGCAATTGTAAACTCTACACAGCCTTTTACTATACAGTATATTTATTAAAACTATTGTAAAATGCTGCAATTGCATGCACAAATCGTATAATTTTGTGCTGTAAAATTTGCCGTCGTAATTTTTGTGCCAATTTAGACTATTATACCTTCATATATGTTTATTCATGTATAGGGTCAATACAAAATTATATTTGATGCGTGAACGAAATTTTATAAAATATCTGTGAATTGTGTATTACAACGTATTTTTTCCAAGTAGTGTGCGAATGAACGTGGTTTACGGTATACGAAAGCATTTTTTTTTGCATTGCAGTTTTTTCTCAAGCCAGAAAAGAAGTAAAATCGAGAGCTAATGAAAATATGGCTATTGAACAGGTGGAACTGGAATGGAACGGTTGAGTAGCCATGTGCGCGATAACCCTTATTTAAAAAATGGTTCACATCATTATAATACAAAATCGTAATTAAAAGTTTATAATAATGTTATGCCGCATAGAATAGACGGAACTCAGTGTTATTAAACACTTAGTTTAATATTACTTATTAAACTGTATTTTTTTGCACATACGTCAATAGACAATAGTTCGTTATATAATACATCATGTACTTGAATGAGAAAGGCGTCTTTAATAAGTGTGTAATTTTATATTTTTTCAGATATACGAAGATAAAACACACACAAATCTATAAATGTATACATATACATATAATAATATATTGTTCAAAGTAGTAATTAACTTCAAACTTCAACGTAAAACTTTGAAGTTCATTCGAATATATATGAGACGCACAACACTTTCATGTTGTGCATTTTTAACATTACAGCCTTTTGCGAATTATGGATCACAATATATCATACATCTTAGAAAATGAATTCAATCTATTAAATAATGCAGGTATACTATATCAATAGTGTGACTATGGAATTGTGAAAATACTGAAACTTCCGGCTCTTCAGAAAATAGTTTTTTGCACACTTCCAAACACATTGTTACACAAAACATCTGTTAATTTCCAAAGAACGTTTATATATGGGTTTATTTTATTTGCTTCAAACAAACTTTGCTTCAACTTGTACAAACTAGAAAAATGTTTTAGCCGCACAAGTTTTCTGCAAGTTCTCAGCTAGCTAGCAAGTTGTTTACAAAAATTCAAGTGACAGACTTAATTCCTTGTACGTTACTTTTTTGGAATACTCGGAAGTATAAGGATTAAGAATATATATGTACTTCACCAATATTAATCGATTCACTCATTTTACATGAATACAAAATTGAATCCCTTGAAATTATTTTAAAATAACTAACACTTAACTATTTATGTGTATATAAGACTCGTGATTTAGCTTGTGTTTTCCTCACAGCCTAATACAAGTCTCACAGAAGACATATTAATACGTTAACTATAATGTTCAGCCTGAAGTCTGAGAATATTTTGTTGCAAGGCTATAACCTTAAGCAACCAGTTCATGAATTATATTTCCTTATAATCTTGTAGACATGTTTTCCTTTTGACACGTATGACTTCAAAATGGCATAGTTTGAAATAAAAATTAAATCATATTTTTGTTAGACACTATTTTATGTCTATCCACAAGGTGGATATTCGTTGTACATACAGAAAGCGCTCCATTCATTTGTATTAGGTATACTTATGTATAATATGTTATGCATATTTGTTTTCTATTCATGCAAGCATTGTCAGGAGGAATCGAAGGTCAACTCTGATTATAACCTATCTCTAGGTAGGGAGTCTCAATATAAGATGTTCGATTAATACTAATTATAAATTTTAAATCGCTTCTGTTATTTTTACAATGGAGGAAGGGATACTTGCATGGATTGTTAAAAAATTATGTTAGACTTGACGACTTGATATATTAACCTGAAGAAAAATTATAAGCAATTGAAAATATGTGCACATACTGCATAACTATCGTGTATAATAAAATACTCAAAACTACAAATACTTATATGTACTTATATGATCAATAAGCAATTACAATCTTATGGGTTGTAATTGCATCATGGGTTAACTCTAATTTTACTAGATGTGAATTCTCGAGTTACAGTTTCTAATAAATGTAGATAATTCTAAATTGTTGTATGTTGTATTGTGCTGTAATCAAGAAAACCCGTATGGTGGACAAGGTATATAGAATAAGAAGGTACGGTCAATCTACATGTTAAAGAAAATTGGAAGTATGAGGAGACAAAACACGTGACTTGATGACGTAGCTTGGGAGCAATAGTATGTTATTTTGAACGCAGTCCCACAATGTCTATCAATGTATTATGCTCCCAAGTGACGTCACACTGAACGGGGGAGATTTCCCTTATTCACTATTATACGGTTGGCCGTACCTTCTTATTCTATATACCTTGATGGTTGATTCAAATGGCAATAGAATAGAGGAATTTGCTGACAGAAAAAAACCGAGTACACAAAGTATTGGGAATGGAGATTATTTTAAATCCAGCAACTTCCTCTGTTGCTATGTGTACTCTATATTAGTCTTTAGTATTCATATACATATATAACGAGCTCGCCATATAGCATGAAGCAGCAACTAATAATTATTGATAGCAATTATGAATTAAATAAAATGTATGCATACACAGAAGTTGTAGAACCATTTGCTAACCGTGCACATGTAATTCAAAGATTTTTTATTAAAAAAACATTGTTCTACAAGGCCCTCTTACATCAAACAGTTTTCCAACCACATAAAGTACAACCTTGATAATTCTGTTTAGTTATAAAATCTATTATTGTTACTATCAAATTAAAAGTGGACCAAACACGGTAGTAATATGTACATTAAATAAGCATATTTCTATTTAGATATGATTTTACAGGTGTAATAATCTCTAAAAGTTAGTTTGTAAATTGAGCAACAAGAACCATAATAATGGATATGGTACATATATTCATTATCATCCTGTCTATGAAATATGATAAGATACCGAAGCCCATAAATATCGTATTCCAAAACAATAACCTAGTGTAGTCATGATTGCAATCCTACAGTAAATTGAATCCGAAAATATGTTTCTGAACTGAGCTATTAATGTAATTTTGTATGAAGGTTCAATAATTTGAGTTTCCAACAAATACAAAACATGAGATAAATATGCATGCAGCTAAATAATTCAATGTATAGATTGATAGTTTAGTAGTAACTATACATAGATGATTAAAGGACAACTTACCTTGTATTCGCATGAACACTTTGTTCTAGGTGGCCCTGCAATAGACAAAATAACAAATGTACTCACAACATGTTCACCACATACATTTTAAAATTAAAAATAATACACAAAAATATATACATTCACTATACGTTTATTTGTTCCGTGATATAATATTATTAAGTATACATGTCATGAAGATGTAAGATGTCCATCACACATTATAAGAGGTTCGCAGTTAGTTTAGCCAACTGGACCGGTTACCGAACTTCATCTAGATGAATTAGACATGGCGACCTTAAATGCCTATTCTAATCAACCAAATATCAACACGGGACTGAGTTTGAATTAGCTAAATTATGCTAAACATTATATAGTATATGTATAATATATGCACACCACGTTATGCCGGCTTAACCCAGCCTGTAGTGGCTCCGAGCCTAGCTAAAAACAGGTACCGTATATGTTTGAATTGTACGGCAGCATCTAGTAGTGCTGCATGTCATAAATTTTCTCGTTTGATTGCACATCATGCATCATGTACATATACTCTATGGCTAAAAACTTGAATAGTACGGCTGCAGCACAATTCAAACAGATACGGTAGGTCGCATATACTTGTTCGTTCCTCTAGTTTCCCTCATTATATGACAGAAAAGTTAGGACAGTAGTATCAGAAAATATGCTCTAGTTTTGCTTGCACGAATTCATTAGATTGACGTGTAATTTTTTAGGCAACAAGGCTGATTTTTCGGTCTTCATTTTTCTCTGTCAGATAAGGTTAGTTATAAATAGCAATTGCTCTTGACAGTATACCAATATACATGCATATTTACGAAAAAACAAAGGAAAGTAGTAATAATTATACATTATACCATGGCATTGAACTTGATTTTCCACACATGCAAATTTTAAAATTTTTATTTGAAAAAGGACTACATATTATTACATATTAGATTTTATTTGCATTGTAGGGTGTAGGGTAAGGAGATAAAAAAGGAACCAAATAAATTCGGTATCTTCCGATAGGCACTTAAACATAAAAATGGATTTATGTATGCATAAAATCGATAAGCGGTATCCTAGAAAATGTTGTACACCAAAAGGTTCTTTGCTAAGGGAGTTTTTCTCATTCAACTAGTTGAGTAACAATAATTTTTAAAACTAAAATATTATGTTGATCACTAATAATTGGCTGCTACGTCAATCCCCAATAGATTCCCATTTGTGCCCAATAGAAAGAAAATAAATAAATTCTATTTCCTTTCCTTTTCCCCCAGTGAGCTATCGAATTTTCCCAATAAAAAATAAATCTGTTGAGTAACAAAAAAAATACAGATATTATTTAATAACAATTCTATCCAAAACTCTAAAATACCCTTGAATATCAACGCTTTTTTATCATTTATCAGTAAGAGGAGGTCTCAGTTTCATGCTCTACCGTTTCCGCTGTTTGTTTGCCGAAGAAAAAAGGTTTTGAAATGCAATTGAAATGATGGCGCCATAAAAAAACTTAATTAACGTTATAAACAAATAAAGTTGCTTAATATATTTTAGATAAAAACCGACTCGATGTTTGCTAAGCCATTTGTTTGGCCTCTTTGAAAGTTTGGAGACAACTATTGAGCTTTAAAACGACGATCCGTAAACATATTAATGCAATTGTTTTTATAACTAAGAAAATTGTGAATGATGTAAGTTTTGTGGTCTACACAATTGACAATGAACTTTAATTGCACCTTACATGCAGCAGGGAGTGTCGAAAACCACCCTAAAAAGTAAATTAAATTAAGCCGTCACACAGGATGACAAGAATAAAAACTGAAGATAGTAATAGTAATAATAATAATACCTCGGAGTCACGATATGATTTTATTTGCATAAACTATTATGCATTTTTACTAGTATGTATATTATATTACTAGTAGAAAAATCATGGATAATGGAAAACACATTGAGAGATTACTGAAAAATATTACGTGCACTTTGAAACCACAATTTTAAATAGATGCATATTATGTAAGTATGTTTACATTGTGATTGCAATGGCATTGGTGCACGAATCCTGTAAAGTCGTATTCTACGTAATTATATTTCATCATTTTCACTTAGTAGTTGAAAAAAAGATGAACGTAGACAGGAAAACGACTATGTAAAATAAATTATTTAGGGATGATTCCAAAAACATAAACCACCAGTTTCAATGAATAAAAACTATCACGGAGTAGCTTTTGTCACTGTATTTTGTCAGTATAACCAAAATTTGTCAACAGAGATAATTTTATAAAAGCTGTTCGTTAGTCCAGAGTTAAGAATTAGGTATTTTGCAGATAATATTATCACTGTAAAGATTAAATGTGTCATTTATACATATACATATTTCGCAGTATACAGGGTGGACCAGCTAAAAGTTGTGAAAGCATATCCTCCGTAAAATCCATATAACAAGGGAGTAATAGGTATAGCGTGCA
>JAQIVE010001167.1:0-27133 GCA_034698285.1 Sminthurinus bimaculatus
AGGTTTCCGAAAACCACACGAGCCAAAATCTTTAATAATTTTCCGGATAAAGCTGAATTTATATATACATAATATATTATGCACATAGGAATGTGTGTGTATGATGTATGTACAATGTACAATCATGATGAATTTTTCCCTCCCCATTGTGAACATATGAAATCACAGAAAATAAAAGAACTCTATGCCCCATATACTATATACTGCACTTCACATTTATATAACTATACTTTAGGTTCGAATGAATCCTTCCGGTGATGTGAAATAAATTTGTTTGCCAAGAGACAATGAAGATCTGCAATTTACGACATTTTATGATGAGTTACTGCTCGCTCCAGACTCAAAATGAGCTAGCCAAACTATACTTTTGCACATTCCTATACTATATGGTTATACATTATATACTGTCTATATACTGTACATAGGTAATGTTAGGTTGTTATGCAGAGCTTTATAATATATCTATATAACTTATCAATATTATTACAATCGGATATTAAAACTGTATAAATCTCTTGTAGAAAATATCATCATTTCAAATAATATGATATTTCAGTGCTATTTTTATTATGATGATTACTATTATTCTTCCACTTGAAAATCTCATCTCGGAAAAATATCTGCGAGTCTTCTACTCTACACTTTTATTGCATGTGATATGTGCATAAATTCTTTTAATGTTTAATAAAATAAAGTGTTTAGTCTAACATACTATACATATACATAATATATATGTGGTTGTATATTGTATAAGATAAAATGTAATACCGTAATTGCTCGAATTGTGTGACAGTCTGTACTATTCGAATTTTTAGCCATTGAAAGTATGTACACATGTAATACTTTCAAACTGGAAAACCTATGTCATGTCGTACTACAAGAAGCTGTCGTAAAATTCGAGCATTTACGGCATGTGGGTATGTTACACTGCCAAAGCAAAATTATTACCGCAAAAGTTATCAAATCAAAAATGAATAACACACACATAGCTTAAAGTTGCTTTTGCTACGCATTTTATACACACATTCTCTATTGCATTCTAAACTTCATATTATACTATACTGTGAATAGCTTTATAGTGTGCACTAGACATGTTACCAAATTAATTGCTTTTGTGAAACACATCCGCATGTACATAAAAACGTCCCGACTTGTCTTACCTGAAATAGATGTAAATGTAATATAGTTAAATTTTATTAAAATTCAAAGGATAATTATATTTTGCTTTTTATAAAAAATTACGGCGCATTATTGTTAGTCTCGCACAGTCTCAGTTAAATGCTTGCAGAATACTTGCACCTTGAATTGAAAGATTAAAAAAGTACGCACAGCCTCACACGATAATTTTGACCACGTGTGCCAGGAATTTCTGCAGTTAAATTAATTTAATTTAGCACTCCAGCTCCAACTCTCTCTCTCTCTCTCTCTCCCTTTACCACTTGTCGGATGCATCCTCTCGCATGGGCCGTTTTCCTTTTGATGGACTTTTTCAACCTTCAACTTCAACAGGCCAATACTTACGCCCTGCATACTTTTGCATTGTACACATACTTTTTTTGTGAGCTAAAGTCTTTATTAGTTTTTCCCTGCTCGAGTAGTTCCAAAGGCTGTTTTTTCAAAGCTGACTCGCTTTTTTATTTTGACATGATAAGATGACGAGATGGAGAAGGCCAAGTTGGGAAGATTCTATGTATATGTACTAGGTACAATTCAAAAAACATATGGTAGTGTCTAGTGTAACACAGTAATTTAACATACAGAACTGTACTTTGCTGCATTGTTCTACAGTGTAAACTAATGTTGAGTATGTTGTGTGGTAATGTAAGGTAACTTAATGTAATGCAATGTAACGTAAAGTAAAATACTACCAACTACAACTACTCAAGGAGATTGTGAGAAATAAGAGAAAGAGCGAAAGTAAGTAAATGGTAAATGCGCTGGCGCCTCGAACATTTCATATCCGTGGGTTTTGCAAGTTCTCTCTTTTCCGTTTCCTTCCCTTCTGTCTTTCTCTCGTCTCAATAGCACAGCATATTTCTGGCCTATGCATATACATATGTGTATCTCTCTCTCTCTGGCTCTACCCTATGAAAGATTGTACGGTGGAGCTGCTGCTGCTTCTGCTATTGCTGGTCTATTAGTTATCACGGTAAAAGTGGAGAGAAAGAGAGTTCCCGGCTGCCAGTTATGTTTTCCTCTCCCTTCATCGCTCGTCTCCTCTGTGGCGTTTCTCCTCTCGGCTTTTCCCATTTGTTCACCAGTTTCTCCTCACCAGGCGAAGGGTTGCTCCGGCTCCTACTGTTCTTCCTCTTGTCTTCTTCTTCTTCTTGTCCTGAAATTGTTGGTTGACCGTTGTTCCTGTTCTTCTTGTTTTTGTGTGGGTTCATTCTAACGAAGACAACAGCAAACAGTCAACGAACACAGAGACAGCACAGCAGTAGTCGCGGAGCGGACAGCTGGACTGTTTAATGGCAGTTTAGTCGGGTTAATTGCAACTTGTGTGTGCAGTGCAGAACAGACAAAAAAACTGCATTTGTTTGGCTTTCATCCTCCAGAGATCGACGGCAACTGCCGTATCGCGGAAAATATCGTATAAACCACCAAAACCAACCAAGAAATCAACCATCGGGCTATGTATATCATGTCAATATGAACAAGAGACATATAAGTGGACGAGAAACCAGAAACCCGACACACAAGTTACTCAACCAAATAAGCCATTCTACGCTATTAACATGAGAAAAAAATTGGGCAAGTTTTAACTTTTGGCGAGTAGTTTCTCCCTCGAGAACTTTGCCTCATTAAATCATTACATACTTTTAATGTAAAAGTTGGTGCACTCACACACACACTAGAGCCATTAATTAATTGAATTGGATTGAATCGAATCGAACTCAATTGAATAGAATTGACTGTACTTTGTGGTTTTGGTCGTGGTCGTGGTAACAAGTGGTGTGTGCAAGAATTATCTCCACTTTTCATTATATAACTCATCTGGTGTCTGGATGGCCTAAAATTCCAAACGGGAAAATGATAGCGGTGAAACTGAACTTTAAAATGAAACTGAATATGATAAGACTCCAACTTTAGATTGCACGATGCACAACTTCCAGTTTGACACCTTGACATCCACGATACGGCGACATGAGGAGTCAAAAGAGTAAAAAGTTAAATAAACTGTGAGCTGCTTGCGCTCGGATTGATGAAGCACGAGGTAAAAAAGTTGACGGTACAAATTTTTTTTGAATGTCCTAAATCAACGGCTTGTGATTGAATTTGAATTTACATACATGTGAAAGTGAGCCCAACTCTGAAAAGTCCGTGTTGGTTGAAACGCGGATAGAAAAAAAACTTGAGTAGAATGAGTTTTGTGCCAAAGCCAAAATAGCAGGGAAAAGGTACCGAGGAGAAAGTTAAGGGAAAAGAGCTCTTTGGACAAAGTGAAAATTTCCTCAAGTGCGGTCCGTCGGCCTGATGGTAAGAGAACTTTAAAACTAGTGCTAGATATATATACTCAAAAATGAAAATGAGAGCAAAAGCAAAAGTAAAGATAAGAATGAGGATGACAATGGGGAAAAAACTTTATGAAATTTCATATATCTAACGTAAAAAGTATGGGGACTATAGGGACCGTTTTCCTTTGCCTTCTATGTATGTATGTGCAATGTGCATATTTACTTATCTCTGAATAGGGTAGAAAAAAATCCTGTGTTCTCTCCTCTTGTTGGACATTTTTTTGGAATTTGTCCCACTTTGCTCGTAAATCATAAGGGTAAATGAGCTCTTCTCGCGTTTCCCGGCTTCTTGTTCCCATCCTGTGAAATTTTATGCCTCGAGTGATAATAACAATTATTACTCATTTGCCTTTTAATTCTCAACAATTTAACGTGTTGTTTCCTCTTTCCTCCCACCCTTTTTGAACACTGTCTTTGTCATTGTCGTTGTCTTGTTGCAGTTTTCCGTCCCTGTAGTTTTCGTTATCCTATTTCTTGTCCTTGCCCCAGTTTTTCCTTTTTATTCACAAAAACCTTCTTGATTTTCCACCGGTAAGAAACGCATACTCTTTGTCTCTTTCCTCGTTTTTTCATGAATGTGATGCACTTTTACCATTTTTCCCTACGTAGGTTGACTCAACATGGTTTTCTTGTCTTTTCCTCAACTCCCAGTGTCTCAATTTGGTGACTGACACAATAATTTTGAGTATCGTCTTTTTTCAAGCACTATTAACAAAACATCTGTATTTCCTTCCCTTTTCATTGGCAGTAGTGGAGGAAAAAAAGGGAAACTAAGAATGAAAAGGAAACTTGTCATTCGTCATTGAGGCACTTAAGAAGAACTTTGAACGATCTGGAGGAGTTTTGTCCTCGATTTCGCCCTCCTTTATTCACATCATGGTGTTAACCTCATTTACCTTTTAAAATGGTAGATCCTAAAATGTATCGAAGCACTCAGAGTCTCGGAGAAAACTACATACATACATACAACTTGAAATTGTAATATTGTACATAAATTTTGAAAATTCTCCTTTCCACTTTACACTCTTTCACTCACTTAACTCAAGTCAGGTCTAGTCAAGTCAAGTCAAGGCTCCGGGCTCAAGATTCGAAATAACCCCGGACGGAATGGCGTAAAACGGCGGAAAACAAAGGAGAGGGAGAGCAAAAGGGAAAAGGCTCAAACTGTCAAGTGATAGACAAGCACCGAGAAAAAAGAGTTAGAGTTGGGCATTTCCATGTTGACTTTGCCTTCTCTCTGTCTCCCCGTCCCTTTCAGGAAGATAAATGTCTGACTCTACGGTATACATACGGTGTACATTGTACATTGTACAAATACTTATGTATACATAACGTAGGTAACATGGTATATTTATGGGTTTGATCGAGAATCGGAAATTCTTTGGAAATTCAAACTCGAATCCGATATACATACATACAGTAATATATACAATGTACATTGTTACTGTATGCCCGTAGTACGTAGGTATCCCTAACTATCTTTGAAGACAAATGCACAAACGACAAAGAAAAGCAAGAACAATAGTCCCAGTCACTTTCAATAGGTAAAAGATGTACTCAAGTCAAGCTGTATGTATAATGTATACATGGTGTATAGTGTATAGTATGCAGTTTACAGGGGGCAAAGCACCTTTTAGATGGACTTTGTAAATAAATTATCGTTTTTCTTTCCAACTTTCCAACAGTCTCAGTTTTAGTTTTCAGTCCTCCGATCTAGCATTCAAAGTTCGAGGTGGAACACTATACAGATAGACTCAACTCTACTCAATTCGATTCGATTCTGCCCAATTCTTCTCCACCATCATCTAAAGAAAAGACTTGGACGTAATAAGAAAAGATTGAGCAGCATTCGTAACTACGCACTTTATCCACGACATTAAATGAATAATGCCCATGATTGAAAAGTCTTGTTGTTTATCTATCATCATTAAATTATTAGCATTGATCAAACTTTTAGTTGTCCGACTGCTTTGTCTAATGCCTTTTAAACAGTTAGTTGTGAGTCAATTTGTTTTTTGTCTATCCTGTTTTCTAAGGAATAGACTTATTTAGATTGAGAACCTTGCTTGTTTTTTTATAATTTTCTCGCATAACATTAAGTAATTTAAAGATAAATATTATGGAGGTACAAAAATTTAAGACAGGACGTTTTATTCAGAAAATTGTAAAGACGGTGGCTGAAACTTAAGAAACTTATGATTTGTGATTAATTTTTGTGTGCATATACAATGCACAATTCACAGCATATTGTAACTATTGCAATGGTATGTTGAATTCCAATTACACACTTGTAAAAGGGTCAACTATTGAGAATGTGCGGTAAATTAAAGTTACATTATGTGGATGAATATGGACACTTTTGTGGACAAGTTAGTCATTTTTGGAGTGCAGTGTACATAACATACATAGATTGTAGATGTAGGCTGAACTGAAGGAAGAGCAGAGAGTGAAAAGTGGCAACTTTCACGTGTTCTAATTCAAAAAGTTTCCAGGAACCTAAGAAATGTCATTTTGGAGCAAGAACTCCTGTTCTTCTTAGGCATTTTTTGCCATTAAATTAACTGCTAGCTATATGTACTTACAAATATGACGGGGAAACTTGTCTGCTCTAAGAGCAGTGGTCTTTCTCTATACATACATACATACATAAATGCACCGTCTCTCTCGTTAGAAGTACTCTTTGTTTTTAATATGATTCCCTATTTTTTACTTTCGTCACACTTATTAGCATTGAGAAAGTTTAAAAACGGAAACATTAAAAAACATGGAGTTTAGATTCTACTTTTTCTCTCGTTCCAGGCTAAACGTCTGTTTTATCGCTCCTCAACTTTAAAAAGATTCCGAGTAAAAACAGCTGAGGAAAAAACTAGACCAATTTCAAGATCAGGTAGCGTAGCAAAGTTACGCAGGAGCCAGACAGTTCATGGCAACCGTAGCCCGACGTCAAATGGCCCACTGTCACCAGTAACGGAGGTAGATTTATCATTCAAAGACATCACACAAGTTAAATTGATTACGATTACGATTGCGAGTTACTTGTGACAAATTACTCCGACTCGTCTCCCCACTTTTATAAAACACTGGGAGGAGACAAATATTTTTCTCTCGAGTCAAAACTACTTTTTATGGCGGTTTTCCCCTTATCCAAGTCACGCGTTACAAATGTTGATGGCAGTTTTTTACAATTAAGTAATTGACTAGAGATTTTTTTATTTTTTCCTTGTTTGATTGTGAGTCGCTTTCTGAACTTACTTGCAAAAGTGGAAAGTGAGCACAAAGGATATGGTTTTTCCTTCACATTTTGGGGTTTTTTCTCATTCTGAGTAAAAACCAGGCAGAGCTATCTGTACCTAAATTTTAGGGATACCTAATACATACATGCGTTTTACAATATTGATTGCCCCTATAAAAAGCTTTGAATTTGAACTGGGATGGATGGAACTGAATTTGCAGTGTCAAACGTAAAGTTATTGGTGGCCTTACACAACCTATAGACCATTTTTACAACTGTAAGTGAAGCTATTGTATAAAGTTGGAGCTTTAGTCAAAAGACAGGCAGGATGGGAAATGAATCGGAGGAGAATGAGGGATGGCGAAACTTTTAATGGATGAAAACAAACAAGACAAACAAAAAACGGCCCAACTTTTTCTCCTGATGTTTCAAAAGAATGACTTGACTCTTCATTCATACTTTTGTTAAACGTACAATAGTCACATTTTATTTTATGGGTAGAGACTCTTGTAATAATGAACATGGATAAAAATAGAGAGCAAGAGCACCTGAATGAATCTGACAAGTTGACGTAATTTTAGTAGACGGTTAAAGCTCGGGGGGAGTATAAAAGATTTATTTTAGTTTTGTAGGGCAAAAACAGATCGTTTTTGCTCAACTCACCTTGATATAGTTTTATGCAACTTACATAATTAGAACAATAAATCTAAAGTTGTCATCTTCAACTTTTAAGTGTGGCATTTAAATATAGATCGTCTTTTCTTAATTTGAGCTTGCATATTAAAGAAACTATTTAATTTATTGCAACAAGCTATAAACTAAAACATTTTTGCCGACGCATCAAATTTCTAAAGGTCAGCCTTGCATACCCAAAGAACGACAAACCTCGCTAATTTAAAGCGATTTTTCTACCTTTTTTGGATTTTATCTCTCAATTCATTAAATGCTAAAAGTTCACTTCTCTCGTTACTTCCCAATTCACAATCTTCAAAATCCCTCAGAGAGCCATCGACCTAATCAATTACTGGAGATTATCCAGTAGCATCATGATCGTGTTCATGTTCACGTGTAATGTTTAGGGAAAAGAAGATTTTTCTACATCAACGTGTGTATGTAAGTACATACATAGCTTTGGATACAGTTCGTCACATTTTTAAGAGAACCATTCCACATTTAACATCCACGTCTTTTATGTTCTTGCCCATTTCTCTTGTCTTCGTCGACCTTTCCTGTGTTTTTCTCCATCTGAGCGCACATAAACGAAATGGGAAAGGGGAGGATGATGATTTCACACATTCAAAGCCGAGCTCATTCAAACTTGTCGGAGAAAGGGAGACAGACAGAAAAAGGTTCATCGTATCCCCATGTCAGGGAAGCATTCACTTGTAAGTACCGTTCATTTACCCTCGTTCACTCACTACGAGTTCCATACATCTATTTATATACATCGTAGGCATGAAGGGAAAAGAAGGAGGAGGCCAAGTAGGTAAAATCAGGTGAAAGCGCAAGAAAATAGGGAAGAGGCATGGGAATTATAAGGAACTCAAACGCCAGCTCTTTACCCTTTACCTATGTATGTATGTAGTTGTGTATGAATGTAGAAGAGTAGAAGTATAGGAGGACGTAGAGCCAGAGCCAGGCCAAGGCTACTGAAAAACCCTCGTCGAAAGGTTGAATATCTGCTTTTGGCAGCTCAAGCATTGGCAATTGGCAGTGATGGACAAAAATTACATTCCGCTTACTCTTGGACTATGAGCAAATTTCTACCTATTCTCGTTACTTTCCCCATGCAAATGCATGGTGAAAGCGGGAGAAAATCAGAAATTTAGTCATGGTCCGAATCTATGCAAGAGAGAAAAGGCCGAACAAGTTTTGTTAGGTAGATTTGCATGTATCTATGTATGTAGGACATGTATTAATGTACCTATCATGTATGGCAGCATGAAATGCAGACTCTTAGCCCACAGAATTTCCAATAGTCCAATCCCAAGTTTAAGTCCAAATTGTGTACTTATTCTCGTATTTTGAATTTTGAATCGATTTGAAAATGCAGGTAAAAAGGTTATCAGGCAATTTTCATGCGTGTTATAGGGGAAGAAAAAGTTTAAGCAAAAGAATTTTGGATAATCCTATTTTTTGAATGTCCACTGAACTGAGAATTCTGGACACGGAATTTTTTTCTGATACTGCAGAAAAAACTACATACAAAGTATGTAGTGAAAAATGTGTATACTTACAGCTTAAAGTTGGTCATCTTGTATTTACATGAAAAACTGGAGAAGAATGGAGATTTGATGGTTAAATAAAATTATGTGACTTGTACAATTTTACGATTTTTCAGATATGTGTCGTAACTCTACCTTTTACATTATCAGTATTTTGTTATTGTTATTGTTCTTCTTACCTCGTGAACGAGTTAAACGAGAACAATTTTATCATGGTACAATATACAATATATTCCACAGATTGAGCAGGTTTTCATTTAGTTTTGTAAGTTTCGTGAAGACTACTGCTACTACTGTATGGAATTTTGCAGTGATTTAACCTTTCAACTGCAGAATTTTTGAGATAGATATCCAACATCAATGCTACCTACACTCAATACTGGTATGTATACACAATACACAAGTAAGTACATAGTAAGATGGCCACTGCCTATTGGCTTCAGCTTGAGCTGGTTGACTTGACTTGGCTTGGTTTCAATGGGTTTTGCCTGTTCATGGAATCGGGAATAGTTTTATGTGTTGATGTGAATTTTCAACGAGTTTCGACTGAAATAACAGATCTACTCCGATATTTTTTGTTCTTTCCAAGTAAGTGAACTTGGTCGTTAGCATTTTTGATGGACAACTTGAGAAATCTGTAAAGCGATGAATGTAGTTTTACGCACTTTTCTAGAAATTCATTATTTTAGATTTTTTCTCATGGTTTAAACATTACGAAGTTTCATGCGCTATCTAATATTTATTATTTACTGTGAATTCCATTTACCTTTTAAAATATTTTATTATGTATGTATGTATGTATGTATGCTGTTATCAAGTAAAGATAGAGGAAACCCCATACGAAAACGAAATTTACGATTATTTCCATGTATTTCAATTATGGTGATTGTGAATACATAGTAGGCAGATGGTTGACTCCACTCCATTTGCTGCCATGTACAATGTACGATGATGATGATGATGATGTTTCAATGATGAGAATCTGTCCTCTCGGTATTTTAGGTAAAAAAAATTCTCCATCTTTCCTCTCTTTTTTCTCTGTGTAAACAAACCCCGAATTTCAATTTCATCACCATGAAGACCCCAGACAAAGACTCAGAACAGAGACAGAAGGCAAAAAGCCATTCTACAGTTAACGCTAAAGTCAAACGTTCAAGTCCACATGGAAGCCATTTAAAAAGGCAGACGCGCTCATTCACATGATTTTCTCTCTTGAGTCTTTAACTATTGTTAAATAAGAATGCATGGAAATGGCAAGATAATACTAACAAAATGATTACAAAATAAACCTTGGAACAGTAGTCGTATAATGGTAAACAATTGTAGCGTAAGTACATAATAATATATTACACATTATACTTTATACATATACCAGATACATAGGAAATATTATTTCTCAGTAAAAATAATACAAAATATTGTCGTATTATTGTCAAAATATTGTACATTGTGCATGTCATAACAAAACAGGACTTTTGCAAAAGTACTCAATGTCATACATATGTATGATGTGGAGTACCTAAAGTTGTTAAATTTGCAAAAAAAAGAAAAAAAGGAATAAGAATAATAACATTGTATTTTCATCTCAAAAATGACTTGAATAGAAATTTCTATTCATTTTATTACGATATTTTATACATAATACATAATCAGATGATATGGAGCCATTTCTTTTGTGATTTCAGGAGTCGTTTCTCCGTAACTTTTATATGGTTGAGAACATCATCATTTCATCATAACCATACACAGGGCAGAAAGGGAGAGAGAGAGAGAGTAAGTTTGAGTGAGTTTTATGAGGTTCCAACAAAATTATTCCATTCGCTTAGTCTTAGTCCTCGCTCAATCTCCCAACCATATTGTATTTAGTCAGAGCGTCTGTGGAGAGAATAAAAAGGCACAAGAGAAAAAATAAGCCAGCGGCCGATCATTTGTAATTTTCCTGCCCTTTCTCTCTCTCTCTCTTTCAGCTTCTTCTGTCTTTTATAAATCGAATCGAAAACTCCAAAAGACTCTGTTTCACATGTTTTTCCATTTGGTTGGGATTGGCTCTGGTTTCTTCCTTCTGCTTTTCTGTTTCTACATATTATACTTTTTCCCAGCAGGGACTTGTGTTCATCCATTTAAACTTTTATTTTACATCTCTGTCTCTCTCTCTCCATTTTGGTTGTGTGCAACTTATTGGAATTATTTAACGAATTGCCATTATACATTAGAGATTGGAGAGATTGAGCAAAATGTTGATGATGTTGGGCTGGGCAAGAATGTTGAGATGTTCTGGTGTGTGTGGTCTGGTCTGCTCTGCTCTGCTCTGCTCTGCTCTCTGTTTTACTTCTATTTTTGCTCCCTTCATCTTAAAAATGTTTCGCGTTATTCGCTTCTTGACTTTGGAGATTGAGTCAATGAGTTTTATTGAGATTGGAACTTTTATGAAGTTTCACTGCCAGCCAGCCAGCCTGCCCTGATCGAGTCTGTTCTGTTCTCTTCTGCCCTACCGAACTGTACAATGTTTATTGTGGACTATTGGCAATGAACGTTATAGATAATATAATGTGTATTGTATGATTGGGCGTGTACATGTACAATCCTTTCAAGCAGATTGAGTGGAGAACGAGCAGAAGAATAAGAATGAGTCGTGGGTCGTGGAGGATGAGTGGAAAGTCAAAGTTTGGAGAAACTAAAGCCGGTTTCTACTTTATCTTTAACCTATGCATACACAGATCTGCATTGCTTTGCTCTGCTCTGCTCGGCTCGGCTCTTTCGTTTGCCTTGAAGCCAAACGGCTTATACTGCAATGGGTCTGTTGACATTTTTCCTATTTTCTTTTCTTTTTTGTTTCCCCCTGTTGCATGTGTAACATTTTGGTTTGCACAAACACAATACATGTGCGTGTGTGTGTGGGTCGAGATGCTAATTTTACTTTGATGCAAAAGGCAAAGGCTGATGCCTGATTCTGTTTGTTTCTCTTCTCCTTTTGTTACTCAGGCCTGGTCTGGTCTCCACTCCTCTGCTATGTACATTGTACATCCAGTTGAGTCTGTTCTCGTCGTAAATCGTAAATACACCGATCAAATTTCCAAATTCACATTTTTTCTTTGGAACAGAGAATTCAAAGTCAAGATGGAGGGTACCAAAAAAGCATCTAATATGGAAGAGGCAGAACAGAAACATTTTTTTGTTTTCTTAATACAGTTATAAAAGCTCGAGTGGCGTAGGAGCATGAAAACGTACTAGAGGAAAAGGGTAGGGATGACGAAGAAGGGCGGAATCGAATTGTTTTAATGCTTTAAAAGAAATTGAAGATATCCTGGAATTTTTTTATTTCTCACTCCTTTGAAGGAAAACAAGACCTCTTCTGAATATGTGCAATATCTGTACAAAAATTATGTACAGATATTTTTTATGAAAACCTTTTATCGACTCGTCGCAACTCTTACAATTATTAGTTTCTACTCTTATTACATTGAATCTATCTATAAATACATAAAGTTGCACAATGGAACATACATACAGGTATGTATGTAGTTTGTAGATACTTGTGACAGTGTAAAAGACTTTCAAGTTGACCAAAGTTGTAAGTTGAATATTGAAAATTCTCAATGTTTCACATTGAATGGGTATATGCAGTATGCACGCTGTTACAATGCTTTAATCTTGCAATATACTTTGACGTCCAACACAACTGCATTGGATATCAAAAGTATACTTTTAGTCCGAAATTTAATCTGGAAGACGGATGAATGCAAAGAATACTACGACGTTGGATGTGAAATATGTCGCGCCACACTTATTATGAGACTGATGTTAAAATTGTTTGCACCACTTTTTATAACAGTAGAAACTAAAATTGATTAATCAGTCTGTATGGAAATGAAATTGGTATGTATGCAACTATAAATAACATCAACAATCTATAGATTTCAACACGTGCAACTTTCAAATTCAATTTCAAAACACTTTAAGGACATCACATACAAAAATAGGTGACTATTGGTTTTACTTGCAACATATCATACAGATGTTACTAGACGATTTTATAGCAGCAAGGTCTAAGGTATATTTATGCTCTTGGAAAAGCGAGATAAAAGGCGTGGGTGTTCTGAAAACAATAATTCATTAATTAATTTTGGAAAACAATCGTCAGTTTTGAAGCCGACTTTTAATCCAAACAATGGTGCAACTACGACGTGACAGATGTTTGCGTATTACATACATATTATACTGTGGCTATTATTCACTTGAGACTGCAGATGTATTACTGATTGAAATGTTTCAAATGTAAAAATCCGGACACCCGTCATATGCACCATGTCACAAAAATCATATTGGGATCTTTAATATTGGTCTCGTATTTAGAAATTTGCAAAATTCCAGTGTCACGAGAGAGAAAGGGGAATTAATTACCTAATTGTAAAAATTATTTGCACACCTTCAACAGGCATTTGTATTGGAGGTGCCTTGATAAAATCCTCAACATGCCTATGTAGATTTGACCTAATTCAAAAGCTTTGTCGGAATTTGGCATGTAGAATAGCTGTGGAATAAATGCACATGTGATATCAAAATGTATAAAACACTCCATATGTACGCATAAGCCTGGACATTCTCCATGAACAGAATGGAACAGAACATACATAGCGCAAACTTGAAGCTGAGAGTATTTAGAGATGAGAGTTGGAATTGGGGATAAAATCAGATGAAAGGAACGAAGAGGTTTTTGAAATGGAGATAAAATCAAAGCTTTCCCTGGATCCCTGGAAGCATCACATTCGAATTCGAATTCGATATGATGGGACACAAAAGGGGATATTCATTAAAGTTGTACACGGACACTTGTGCAGAAATATAGATACATACATACGTAATACAGCGATATGTGTGTGTGTGTGTCAGACTGTGATCTGAAGCACGGGCAAGTGATAGAAGTGAGATTTGTGGTTGTCGGCACAAGTAGTCTAATATGGCGGAATTAAATATTATTATTATAAGTAGATATAAGAGGAGAATTTCATTCATTTCATTGAGAGGAACTTCTCTCTTGTTTACTTTGCTTTGCTTTACTTTACTTTACTTTGCTCAAATCGTGGATGATGAGTATAAAGAGAAAGGGAATGTTGAAGAGCTGAGAGAGAAAATCGAGATGCGACAGCGTTATTATTATCATCATTGTATTGTACATACAGCTCGATGGAAGATTCATGAGAGAGGATCCCTGTATCCTAGATAAATTGATTAAAGGAAGATGGATTGAATTATAATTATTGTCTTGCGAGTCTTGCCCTTGAAACTTTATTGCTCTTCTAATATTATACAATATACATATTATACAATATTAATCAGTCAGTTTTCTTCGCCCGCTTATGCTTCTTCTTCTACATCATTATTATTAGTAGTATTTGATAAAATCCGACTTTCCTTCTGCAGCTAATGTCTTGAAAAATTAAAGTATCAATATTAATACACATTGGCTGTCCTAAACTTAGCTTCGTCTTCATCTAATAGCTTTTTACCTTGAGCTTCGTTCTCTGTCCTTCAAAGTTCAAAATTTCAAGTGTTTTATTACGTAAATAGGTCATTACGAAGATTGAGCATTTTTAACAACCAGTCTCTTGGTTTATTGGCAAAGGTGATACTTATACTCTAATAATAATAATCATCATCATCGTCATTATAAAAATAACAAGAGGCTTTTATGAAAAATTACATACAGATCATATATAGACATACTCTCAGGTTGTAAAATAAGTTTTCCTTTTATCTTTGCATTTGCAATATGTAACGGCTACCTGTTTGTCAAATACTGTGACAATATGGAATTTTCTCTACGGTGAAAATATAGTAAGAAAAGTGAAAATTTTTAACTATCCGAGAGTATAATATGTGTGCAAAAAGTTGAAAGTTGGAGCAAGTTTGACAGCAAGGTAAATGTAATTACGTGTGATGATGATGAAGATGAGGATGAAGATGGAGATGAGCCCTTCGTATAATTATCCATGTATAATGTATGTGCTTATAGTAAAAGCCTGTTTTATGAATGATTCACGTCAAACAACAAAGGGAAAATCGTCTGACAACTTTTTCACGTCCTTTACTCTTGAACAACATGCATATTATAAACGTACATATAAATAGAGAAATAATTTCATGGGATAGATTATACACATACGTACATACTCGGCTGGCGCTTCCGTGTTAAAGTCCAAAGTCAAATGTAGACACTAGACTTTTTCTTTGGGTTATGAATTTTTATTCCAGACAGACCATGTTGATGTTGACGTTCAAGCATGTATGTAGGAGTAGAAGTGCCAATTGATTTGAAGTCGAAGCACTGCTCTACATTTTGCTTGTATTTAGAAGTTAGAGGGTACCGTTTTCTAGAAAGAAAGAGAGGAAGAGAAGGCACAGTTTAGTTTCAAGTTTAAAAATTTGTAGGGAAGAGACGTGGACAAGAGCCCTAGAAAGGTAAATATTCCCCATTTGCATGTAATCCAAAGCGTCTGTTGTTGGGTTTGCTGTCTGTCTCCGTCCTATTTTCTTTGCATGTATTTTTTCTATTTTTATTCACTATGTTGGAAAGGTATTTATAATGCACGTACATATGTATGTATCCTTTGTAAGGTAACAATGTGCTTACATTCCAAAAATGCTTCATAGTCGTCATCCTGGATCTGGACAGGAACAGAGTTGACACCGTGTGATCCATCAATATTGTCAACTTTTGCGAGTTCCAATCCTCTCCTTACACTTTACGTTTCCTTCCTCCTTTCAATCTTTGCTGTACGGTGTATGGTATTCTACATTATACATACATCCGTACTTTCTGTTGTATGAGTCTTTACTTATGGTACATTGTATGTTGCTTTTCGTTCCGCTACTTTCCCCAGTGAAAATGATGGATTTTCCTTTTTTTCTCCCGGTAAAGTGACCTGATCCATCTTATTATCGTCATGAAAACATACACAATGAGAGGACAAACATTCAAAATGAAAACGACCAGGTTTGAGTTGCCTCGCCATAGGTAGCCTTTTTTCCAGCACGCATTTTCGTTTTGAAAATTTTCATAGAAAAAAATATGATAAATAAATTATATGGACATTGATATCGTACATAAGACATACGTATTGTATGAAAACCCTGCAAAGTATGAAATTCAAAGCAGCATGCTAGTAAATTTATCCGCTGTCACTCTTGATTTACATGATATTCATCTTTTTGTCATACTTAAAACCACACACATACATAGACACACACCAACACACATGTAAGTATCACTAGATACATATTTTTCTCATCGTTGAACTAACTATACGGGTGAAATTGTAAAATTTCCTACATGATGAATGCACGAATCAGCAATAAATTTCTCATTTCACGCTGCTATGTATTAACCTAGAGTATGTAAGCAGTGAGGAAGATGAACATTTTTTAGGACTCCGGAGTATATTATTTAGGTATGAGCAATTTTACAAACACCGGTACAGTTAAATGAAGAGAATAACAAATAAAACTGTAAAAAGTTGAATGCGGAACAGAGTGCAAGTGGCAGCTTGAGATATTTTGAGTAACTATATAATATGTAGTTACTTTGCAGGGCATATATTATATGCCCTGCGAAATACAGAACTTTACAAAGCATGCAAAGATACATACATATTATATACCTATTTTTTCCCTACACTCGTAATATAAAGATGAATTTAGATGTATACAAATTTAGAAAGAGGAAGAGACAAAGCTCCCGAATTATATTTTGATTTAGCAACTCAATCCCCGGTTTATTTTATTTTGACGGGCATAAACACACATACACACACACACATACATTTAGAAATTTATGAGAATGTGTTAATAGAATAGATAAGGGGAAAGTGAGAAAGAGAAGTGAAAATAGTCGGAAGCGTTTTATCATGATTACACATTGACACACGTGGACATAAAATAAAATCTAAAATAAGACAGAAAATAGAGAGAGAGAGAGTAAATGGCTAATGCTCCTCCACAGATAATGCTAATGTCACTGCTGATTTTTGGTTTTAGTTTCGGTTAGCCTTCCATTGCTCGTCAAAATAAGCAAATCTCTCTCACACACTCTCTTTATATCTGTCTAGCTCTATTTATAATTTATTCCCATGCTCCATATATGTGATATAAAGGGAGTCCCCAACAAACCTGACATTAACATAACGTAATATTATCTACATGCACATCTATGTAAAATTTACTTCATGTCATAGTTACTTATGCCTACTCATGTCCCTGCTCTAACCTTATATTATATTGAGTGATAACAAAAATAAAAATCCATGGATAATTTTAGCAAGTGCTCCAACCTCAACTTCTATCTACAAACATACAATGCATTCGTTAGTCACATTCAGTGTTCACTCGGATCTACATACACTGGAACAGAGAAAACTGGAAAATAACCAGTTAAAAGGTCGACTTGAAAATTACCACACCACACACATCACATCACACCCTAGCATTTTGTGTGTGTGTGTATGTATTCATCGTAAACAAGCTAAAGAAGGAAGACAAATATGACATTTATTTCACAAGGAACAAGAAGGTCAGCCTGGACTAATTATTTTAAGAGCCACATCAAAATCTAACTCGACTAACTCATATGCAGCAAACAAAGAGATGAAGAAGAACAAGAAGAATAATAATAACGTTGCTCAAAGAGGCACGTGGACTCCGCGCACAATCCAATCCAATCCCTTTTTATCATCATCACCAAACTTAACTTACCTACATAAGTAAGTACATTGGTGCAAGTACATACACATCCTATTGTTTGTGTCTTTGTGACAGTGACAGCGACAGGAAAGCATAACTAAATAAAGATAAATACTTTTGGACTGTGGGCATTCCGTCAGTCGACTCGTCAAAAGACCGGAGAACAGCAGAAGATAACTCTCTCTTGGACCAAATTCAAATCTGGAAAACATACGGATATTCACCTATTTTCCACATCAGAATAAGGTGGAAAGTGCATTAAAACCTGGAGAAAACAAAAGGCAAGGCAAAAGCTGGTTCAAAAAACAAGGCAGTGCACAGTGAATAATAGTGAAAGGAATATAGAAAAGAGGGAATATAGAAACTCATTGTGGTTGGTTTGAATTACACACAAGCAAACAACAAATGCAAAATCCAACCAAAGTCAAAGTCAACCACAGCACACCATGCCATACCATACTGTGCAGTCAACAGCATGCAAGCGTACATAGTACATACATAGTGACGACAGGAGTGCTAAACAAAACCAAAACCGAAACCACGCTCAAATCCGAATCCGAATCCAAATCCAAATCGAGGAACGCGGATTGCAAGGCCAATGTTGTACATACATACATACACCGTTGGGCCGTGTTTCTATGACACAAGTGGCAATTTGAACGGTGAGTGAAAGTGAGTAATGAAACCTTGCTTGGACTGCTGCTGCTCCTGCCTTTATTGTTCTTCTCGATAGTTATGTATGTATTATACACACACACACACACACTTACACTCAAACACACGTGTATGTTATTCCCCTGTCTATTCTGCCCCCTCTATTCAATTGACATCCACATGGCACATTCCACATTCCAGTTCCAATATTGATAGACGACAGTTTCCGGTTGACAGACAGGCTGTCAGCAATGCCAGGCCATTATCAACCAATTCATCATTAGTTTCATTAGGTACTCCCCGTTCCCATCCCAGACTTGTTGTACACTGCACACTGTACATACATATTACATATACATACATATATAATATATAGTTCTCTCCTACTTTCTCTACTTCCCAGCTTCACATTTGGACAGAAGGCACAAAAAAGGAACACATCACCACATACATTCACCATTACCATTAATTGTATGTTGTTGTTGTCCCATGTTGTGTACGAGACGAGTGTAAAGCCAAAGACAAGCCGATGTTTTTTTCATTAGGCTGAAGTTTCAATTCCCCATCGCCTCCATTCCACCCTAGTCGGCTGTACAGTGTACACTGTACACATTATTTATATAGAATTGTTGGAAATAGGAACATAATATTGGGCCGCATTGTCTTTGCTAGTCATCCCCTCATCATTCTCCAATTACAATTATTAAGCGGCTGACACTCATCATCATGACATGATATGATCAAGTGAGCTATATATAACGCTGAAAGGGAAAGATAGAGGGAAAGCGGAGGACTGACGAGGGAGTCCATATTTCAGCATAACTTCCCGGCTCGGCTTTTCGAGGAAATCAAAAGCTCTTCTTCCCTTTATCAATTATACATTAGAGCCACAGAAAGAGAGAGAGAGAGTGAAAGAGAGAAAGTCAAAAGAGAAAACTCAAGACTTTATACAACCATCAACAAGGACTGTTGACTGTTGACTACCACTGCGCTTGGTGTTTGGAGTCTCTGGATATTGCGAATCTAGAATATATTATTGTGGTTTATTATCCCAGTCAAAGTGTTTCCCATTCACATCCACTCAACAGATATTATATTATATGTGTTGTGTGTATTATCTCCAAAATTCGGAATACATTAGGGTTCGTTTGTATGCATAAAGTATCTGTACACTGTACACTGTAGATGTACATTGTACATGTGCCTGATGGGAACACAAAGGAGCTCCATATTGCAGAGAGTGGGGTAAACAAAAGTCGTTGGGAGAAAAGTCTCAATCGTATCCACTCGTTCGTTCGTTCCCTGGTTCATTATATTTAGCCAGCACTCAACTCTAAACACTTTACAGTCAACAGTCATCAGTCTGCCTCCACACGACGGCAAAAGAGTACAGTAGAGTAGGGCTCAGAAGCTGTAGCTGACAATGAACAAACACTTCTGGGAAAATATCCATACCCTATAATGTACGTACAGATATTATATAAATATACGTAGAAATATCGAATATTATTGTGTATGTATATGTATATGTTGGATATTGCAATAAAATACGGAAAGGTTCAAGTTAATGTGGACGTGGACATGCACGCGTTTGCACACATTGACAAATGAACTAAATGAATAATACTTGACTTTATTGCTATTTAAAAGGGCGAACGACACATACAGGAAAAAGAAGAAGATAGTCGAGTCAAATCGATCAAACACTTTTCATTTCAAAACTCGATCACGTTGTTGAATTTGATATACATGACTGACGGACTGACGGGCTGTTCCAAATAATGGAATTCCATTCCAAGAAAAAGAAGCGTGTGCATTGCAAATATCACTTATTCTTGTAAATAACTATATTTTTCATGGGTATTACTTACTTTTAGGGGATACATGGATAAAAAAGAAGAAGATGGTAGCATCGCCATTATTTATTGTAGTTACAAAGAATCGGTGCCTCGTACACCTAAATCTGTCCGTCCATTCATTCATTCGACCATTGATTTTGAATTTTATTTTGATTTTGATTGTGATAAAGGATGACATATCACCGTTTTCCCACTCTATTTGACTTCAATGGCAATGTCCAGCGTGAAAAATGAAAACAGATAAATTTATGGACACAGTTTTTTCCCAGAAAAGATATTGAGTTCATAATTGCAAAAAAGTGGAGATTAGTTCACTAAAAGCAAACTGTGTACTCTGTATGCATATTTGTAAAATACACGTACATATAAGGAAAAGTGCAGTTGCTTGAAAAAGAAAACTTTGAATATCGTTGGATTGAATGAATGAAAGAAAGGCGAAGAGAAACTTGTTTGCTAGACTTTTCCTTTGCTCCATTTGACTTGGTTTGGTATGGTTTGGTTTAGTTTAGTTTCTTTTCAAGCTTTGCTTCAGCTACCTCAGCCCCATGAAGTTTTACTTTCCAAGTTGCAACAAACACACACACTCACACTCAGATGCTTATGTACATACCTAGTTACATTTACATTATAATAGGTATAATGCGTGCATCCGTATAATATGTAAGCTCAAGTCTTGTTGAGTGGAGGAAAGTAAAGTAAACAAGAGCCAGGGGAGAAAAAAAAGATGGAGAAAGTGATAGAGAGAACGGGGAAATTAGGTATAGAGTAAAAGTGGCCTAGTGAACTAAATAAAAATGAGAGGATTCAAGTAAACGTGACGAGGAAAGAACGACAGAACTAGAGAGAGCGAGAAAGAGACACAGAGAGAGAGAGAGAGAGAGCGAGAGAACAAAAGGGGAAAAGAAAGGGTCGTAGTCGCTGTAGGCAGAGATGCAGCAGGAAAAAGGAGCTTTAATACTTTCGATATTTGAACAAACTCCAGAACCAGCAACAGGATCCAGAATCTCTTTTCCCTCACTTTAATTTAGTTATAAAGATTGTTCTGCTGTTTCCCCTTATCCCTTTCCCTTCACATACCAGCCCCGAAAACTATACCTATATTATATATATAGTTTTCAGGGTTGGTACTTTGGACTCCCTGGAATTTTTTCAAGTTTTGGAATACATACATTGACAAAGGATGAAATAGCATTAAATAAACTATGAACTACAAGAAAATACTCTTACTTATGTACAGTCAGCACCCTTCCTTTCCTTTTATTTTCTTCATTCTTTTTCGTTTCCTCTACCTGATTTCTCCCAGAGTTTGTCTAGGCACAAGTTTGTGAAATCAGCTCGCGATACTCAATGGTCAATGCAACTATGTATCGTGTTTATCTTTACATGTAGTATAGGTAATACTATGATAATTTTATATGATACACTCTGTTATTTGTCTCTAACTTTTTATAGATGATGATGATATCTCTCGGTTTCCTGTGTATCAAATCATCTGCATAATGCATAAAGTCTAATGTGTAAATACGTTGAATTGGCTCATAGTTTATGCAAAATGCTTCCAGTTTGTATAATATAGACTGCCTCGTATGTTTATTTACCCAAACAAAACTCGTAATCCCACATAAGCACTTGGTTCTTTCTTCACTCGCACCATCATCGCCGGTGCAATTATCTGTGTATTGTGTGGCAGGTCGATTTGATCCTTTTACACATCCATTTTGCGGTTTTTCCAGTATGCAATGGCGGATGTGATGAAATCCGTTGTTGTCTTCCTCCACTCAGACTTAAAAGAATTAGAGAACTTGGACAAACAAAAATACACACTGAGGAAAATTCTATTGTTATACATTGTTATAAATACATTTTACTTTAAAACTTTTATTTTTTGCTCTCATTTTCTACGTGTATATTAAAAGGCAGGAGAAGGGAGAATCGAATTTTATTTACACAATAAATTCAACCACTGCATGTGAACCGACAGGATTTTCCGCATTTGCAAAACTTGGCAAATGCCCGGGTTTCACACAAAATCTCTGTGTGTACAATAAAATGCGCTTTTCTTCAACTGTCTCCTCTTCGCTCCTGGCATGTTTGTCCCGCTGAGAGTGCATTAAAAGCTGGATGCGGATGAAAATTGAAAGATAAACAGTAAACAAATGGAGTGTGTATCTTATGTTTGTATATGTATGTATGTAATTATATAAAGATATTTTTCGAATGAAATGTTTCAGATAAACCTTTCCACGTCCTATTTGCCTGTTGCCGTTGCTTGATGCTACTTTCGCCAAAAATGGAGTATAATAATACAAATCCTCCGTCACACATTCACCGCCACAAATGGCATCATCTCCATCGCCTTCATCTCCAAGGACAAAATCAAATTCAGAATCAAACTTCAACTTAAGCTCAAAATACTCAAGCTTAAAATCACATGAGCCAACACCAAAACCAAAACTGGATCCAAATCCAAGGCCACGTCCAAAACCAACAATGACTATGTGTGTTCAAAAAAATGGAGAAAAAGTGTCTGTTCATTGTGTTTGATTTTGTGTGAGCCTACGCTCTGAAAGTGATTTTTTCGTACAGTATACATATAGTATATACATACGTACAAAGTGGATTTTGGGTGAAAGTGAGTGAAATTCTGTAGTGTCTAAAATAAAACTGTTCTACAGTATAAACATAAAAAATACAATACAATACAATAAAATGGATACAATAGACATGCTGAGTGCGAGTGTGAGTAGCAGCTACTTTAACCCGATGGAGGTGGATGTGAGCTACATGGCCTCGCAGTCGGCCGAGATGGAGCTGCTCTTTGTGACGGACAACTGCACAAACGAGGCCGAGATCCGGGAACACCGGAACGCGAGCGGACTCGATGACTGGCAGCTCAATATCACGACCGAGTATCCGCTGGATTATGCCAAGCCTTTATACGGCTACTGTGTCCCCGTCCTCTTTATCATCACCATCATTGTCAACACGCTGATCGTTGTGGTGCTGGCCAAGAGACACATGCGGAGTCCCACAAACACGGTATTGATGGCGATGGCCCTCTCGGACATGATGACCATCATGTTCCCCGTCCCCTTCTTCCTCTATGCCTACACCTTCAACAACCACAACAAGCCCTTTTACCCCGTCAGCATCTGCTACGCCTGGGTCTACATGAACGAAGTGCTTCCCAACCTCTTTCACACCGCCAGCATCTGGCTCACCGTCTTACTCGCCACTCAACGATACATTTATGTTTGTCATGCCCCCATCGCTCGAACCTACTGCACCCTCCCCCGAGTTATGAAGGTCATTGTTTTTATATTTGCATTTGCGGCCATCCATCAAGGATCCCGCTTCGTCGACATCCGTATCGACAGCGAGGTCAGCTGCTGGGAGGGCGAAGTTCATCACGTGTGTAAAAAATGTAAGGGTTGCTATTCTATTCTATCTATAGTTAAAGTTAAAAGCTAGAATTTAATTAAAGAATAATTATGAGTTACTTACATGACATTTTGATCGTTTGTAGACATAGCAGACTGGGTGCAAAACGTGGTGACTCCCAACGTCTACTTTAACATTTACTACTGGTTTAGAGTACTGTTCGTCCACTTAATTCCGTGCATTGTCCTCATCGCCCTGAACGTGCTGTTGTTTGAGGCTCTGAGGAAGGCGGAGATCAAGAGGGAGAGGCTGTTCAACAATGGCAACATTCGGGTCAACAAACGAGGGGCCGAGTGCAAAAAGATGCGAGACAGCCAGTGCACCACCCTCATGCTGATTGTGGTCGTGACGGTGTTCCTCCTGTTGGAAGTTCCCCTCGCTATTCTTACCATTCTTCACATCATTTCCAGCTCGATAAAGGAGTTCCTCGACTACGACCTGGTCAATGTGCTCATCCTCTTTTCCAACTTCTCCATCACCGCCTCCTACCCCATCAACTTTGCCATCTACTGCGGCATGAGTAAACAGTTCCGGGAGACCTTTAAGGCCTTGTTCATTCCCAATGAGGTGGCCACGAGTAGCCGGAGGGCTGAATCCTCCAGGTTCTCCGTCGGTAACGGGGGTGCAAAGACTTTTACGAGTGAAACCGCCGTATAAGCCATGGGAAGAGTAGGCACGCTAAAAAATTATCTAACTATCCAGTAATATTTCCTTGTAGTAAAAGACACCCGTTACTGAATTAGTATGCTTCAGCTTCTTTGGTAGCCGGTGTCGTACTAAAAGGAATTTTACGGTAATTATTATGAAAAAATACATAGGTTACAATTGACATTAAAATAAGCCAAGCTTTGGGTTTACAGAACTTTTAAATTTTTAAAAAGAAAGGTTTTTAATTTATAGAGGTTGATGGAAAAGCATCTGCAAACGATTCAGCAAGGTATGAACAAAAATATATACATAATATTATGATAAAAAATAATAATGACGTGTACTAATGCACGTAAAACGTACTAATTCTATGTAGTTTACATGTGATACACACAAGTTTGAGAGGGAAGACATGCAGGTAAAATAAAATATATAACAGGATGATTATAAAATAAATATTTTGAAAATATTTGCAATTAGTCGGTAAAAACTAACTAACTGCTATTGTAAAATATGTACTGATAAGAATGCGTAATATATAATACATAGGTAACCTACGTGTTAGAATAGAGATGCAGACAACCTTGACTCATCAATCATTAATGATGCATTTATTCAATGCTTAAAGATAAAACTAAGATAAAAGGTCAATGTACTTAACTGCTTTCTGGTACATTTACTTCTTTAATAGCTACTTCTGACTATTATAGTTATAAACATAGGAACACATGTAGATTGTTTTTAGGATTAAAACCGAACTAAACAATTTGAATGATTTGCATTTGATTTAATTCGCTTAAAAATCAGAAATGCTAGTGTTTTTAAAATTCGTCAATTTATTGCAAAAAAACAAAATTCTAGTAAAAACCCGAAATGATATTTGTATTCCTGATATTTACCTTTACTTACGCATACTACTCCTCTGTACGCTGTAAAAAAGCTACATGAAAGGTAAAAGGTATGTTTAGAAATTTTACATGCATAAGTTAGATGTAGGGCATTTACTTACTTACATAAGTAGCTTGTACTTTAATAGCTGTAAGTAGCTTAACATAAGTATAAAATGTAAAATAAGGTATTTAGAAGTATTATATTATTACATATTATAATGGTATGATGTATAGTTAGCACATATGATGATAGTGTAGTTTAAAACTTAGTTACATACTATGTATAGTGTATAAGAAAAGTTTATGAAAGATGGTCCATTTTTTATAATGGCAGATTGTCCAAGTGTCCATTTTCTCTCCGTCCCACGTTTTCTGATCCTCTTTCCAGTCATGTGCCCCGTGACTGGAGGGAGGATCAGACATAAAATCTCGTAGCTCACATTTATATTCTCGACGTTCCCCCGTCCTCAAGGTCTGTGACGGTTGATAGGAACAACGTTTTTTTGTTTCACCGTAAACATCCTTGTATACTGCTATCGTATTTTTGTCTGGTTTTGGCAGATTCTTTGTATGTAGTGTATATGCCTTATTTTTGATTCTAAAGTCTTTTTTAAACATTGTTTATGTCCCACGTGCATAGTACTACATACAGCATACCGTAAAAGTTGAATTATTTGCGTTTTTGAGAGTGGACGTCCAAGGGAACTTTTACGGTATGCTAATTTCGCATCTACTTAATGTTTTCACCCTATACAGGCTTCCGACGGGGAAAGGTCGAGAAAGGATCTACAGAGTAAAGTAAACAAAAACAAGCAAACAAAAAAAATGAGGATGCTGCTCTTTCTGTACACAGTGTGTGAAATGATAAAAATAAGTAATATGTAGAAATAGAAGGTTAATCTTTAGTGAGAATGTTTTTGAGATGAGATGAGTACCTTTCGTTCTCTGGCTCGAATGTTGATACATTAAAATTGTGATACATACATAGGAAATTTGCTGGGTGTATATTATACTATAATAAAATAAGTACGTATGTGAAAATGAGGTTGGGAGAAAAAGAGAAAGCCTCGTACATAGTTGTCTATTAAATACTGTACCACATAATATATTATATATGATTATTATATTACATGGCGTTATAATATTGTTGCATTGAAAATTGCAAGAAACTGTACTAAAAATTTTGGTTACACACTACACACAATATCTCACATTATGAGTTTCAAGCCCGTGTGTTCACTGTTCCTCATTCCCCATAATGATGGATGCAAATAGGAAAAAATGCAAACGTGCAAAAACGTGCAAAACCCGCATTGTAAACAGAACATACATGTACGTATACACAGTGTGTGAAAATAATGAAAATGGATGCAACCCGACTGCGACATCCCAAGCATGTGAGTGTATCCAAGATTTTTCACACAAACGCAAAAAACTTTGCGTCTCCGATGAGACCCTTGTGGTGAATTTGAATGAGATATCCCGTGTATTTGCGTGAGTGTGTGTGTGTCTTAAGATTCGGATTCAGATTCATATCCCAGCTTGGCTTTGGATTTGCATTTGAATTCGAGTGCGAATTTGAATTTGAATGGAAGGAGTAGAATCTTGGTGCCACCGTCAAATAGCTTTGTACAATTTGCAAAATGCGTCCATCTCACCCTATACATTATACATACACATTTTTTGCAAATAACAAAGTAAGGATACATCCACATAGACTTTTACGCAGATGCATAATATGTATGTAATTCACGTGGACAAATGGAAAAATTGTGGCTTCTATCCACGTGGTGCCCCAAAGGAACCATGTTTTACAAAGCTCCCCAAACCTTCCTCAAAACTGATTTATCTCACAATATAAGCACAAACTATCGGAGTTCGGAAAACGATGCAAAAGTTTGTGGATGGGGAAATAAATTCTACCTTTCTTTGC
>JAQIVE010001168.1:0-27121 GCA_034698285.1 Sminthurinus bimaculatus
ATAGTCGAGGTAGCGATAGATACTCGGTCATCCTGCAAGTCAGAGGTATTTGTCATATAATGATTATACAAATTAATTTTTTATATTGCATGCGGATGAACCGCTCTGGCAAAAACTGTTGTAGGATTCGATTTTGTTTTTTCAGGTACGCCAAGCTGTATTAACGTTGTCATGATGTGACGATCATTCATACAAAAGGATGTAACTGGATTTACTTTTAATAAATAAACAATATTATAATTGATGTACTCTGTTTTCAAACCGTTTATAGATCCAGTATCCATGGCAACTGTAATAGGAGTCATCATCGGATGCTTAATTTTACTAGTCATTGTTGTTCTTATAATCCTGTACGCCTTTAAAGCCGAAAAACTCTGCTTCTCACGTGAGAATAGTCTTTGACTCTTCATAAATATATTCTTCAATACTCAGTTATTTACTTATTTTTTTATCGTATCATTTTAGTTAACCAATTCCCTTTAACTCCCTAATATGATATGTTTTCCTGTGTGAGCTGGGATTTTTTTCTACTCATTTTTTCATCGCTTCTATCTTCTCTGTACTCCTTTTCCTTTTTCACTTTTTCTCTACACAGTTTCTCCTCAATACCTTCCTCATTAATGTTGTTCAATTTTATAATGTCTCATTTTTACAATATATGTAACCTAAATTGGTGATCGGTTTTCGGGCTCGGGGATTTTCGGATTATGGAACTTACAATTAGATTTTTTTTAAACGCTTTTAAATGTACGTCTATATGATATTATCATAATAATGTATATCATATGTGTCTTTAATAATAAGAAAAAAGTATCCAGCTTATTACACATTACCAGACTGTACACACAAATGTGGCTTTATCACTAATCACCGTTTTGATGCAGAAACCGCAATGAAATGGAAGATATTCATGTTCGTGCACTCAAAAGCGGAAATCAAGCGGAATGGGATTGAACTGAATGAAGCCTCAAATTGTATTTTTGTAGTCTATGTATAGCTACCTAACATTCATTCAACACATTTTTATGCTTAAATTCTAAGTTGCGGACTAGCGCGTACATATGGGCATGAAAAGAAAACCTGGAGTAAATATTTGCTCGTACTCTTGACACACATGTGCGTGGATTTGCATATATATTTAACCATACGGGAATGTAAACAAAGGACAAAGTTGATTTTTATTATGCTACATATATCCAGCAGTAGCATTTCAACAACTTTTTCTCCTTAACGTTGGCGGTTGCTTTTCCCTTTTTCTAAATTTTCTCGTGGACTGCAGCGAGTTTTATGATTTTTTTTGTGCGCCTCTCTGTTTTTGCTCAATGTGCTCAATTCCGTTATCTATTTGGTTTTCAAGATGGAAATATGGCTAAGATGAAGGCTGATTTGGTGACACAAAATCCGTATCTCCTGACATTCTTCATCTCCATATTTTCGTCTCACATGTTTTGTTTCCCCAGTTTACTGACTTTTGCCTAAGTTGGTTCGGAGTCAGCACGTCTAACCGTTTTGTGACAGAGCAGAAATGAGCAAAAAAGAGGAAGAAAACTCTCTGCGTCATATATTAAGCTGTCTGTAAATCTTGATCCAAAGGCGCACATATCCTTTAAATGTTTTCTCATCTCAGAAAGCTCACCCAGCTATTCGTTTTTGCATGTTGTCATATTGGATTTCTTGGGTTTGTAATTTATATTTGTTATAAGTTATAAATGCACGGAAAATAATTAATTTAAAGTTTAAGGTTTGCTTTGAAGATATTTTTTTATTGCAATTTGCACAATAAGTTATAAAAGTGTTAATATTAATTATGCAATGTATTGTAAAAACTGTGTGGCTTTTACTCTTCCGATTTGACAAGTGTATATTTATAATATATGTTTAGCGCTCTGGTTTGTTAAAATTGTGGATGGTATTAAAATATGTGCATGTAAATAAAACTTATGCAGAAAGTAAGCTTTTTACGAGCTTTCGCCTTAATTGAGGTAAGTTTTTGGGTTCCTGCCTGCGGTTTGGTTTGAATGTGGTGGTGGTTGCTCTCGGTTCGCATGACGAGAGAAATGCAAATGTAAGTTCTTTTTAATTCGGTATGTTTTATTTCTTTTAGCAAATGTAGAAAGCTTTTCATTTTCCAATTGGATACTTTTAGTTTTTATTTTTGTGCACAGCGCAGCACGTGTATGTATGTATGTATTTTTGTAGATATGTTGAATACTTAAAATTGAAGGGCTGTTCATATTCGTCATCTCTGCAAAATTTCCATTGTTTTACTAGGAAATGAAGCTGAATAACTAGTTGAACCTTTTGAGTTTTCTTCATTCATTCAAGCCGTCTCCATATCCTCGATTTCAAACTCCGAACCAATACAATATTATACACATTTGTAAAATGATGAGAGAGCGAAAGGAGTCCAATGAGAACTACTATAATATGGAAATAGAAAAGCCCTGGGGACTCAACTTCAACAACTTTAGCTATCACTCAATCCATATCATATATACGGCATAATACAAGCCCAAGCCCTTGACTCGCACACTTTGAAACGTGGAAGATGGAACTTTGCTCCACTGAATGTCTGATTCATTGTTTCAGCTTATTTAAACTTCCATTTTCTCGGAGCTCTGCTGCTCCGTCCTTAATTTCGGACTTTAGCAAAGTAAAATGTAGTGTGTACCCAATATACGACACACAAGGTAGAAAGAAAGAAACTCCGCTATAAAATATATAGAATCCACAAGTATCAGTTGAAGCGGCTTGAAATATTAGTGTTGCAACTGTATTTTCCCATAATGATGAAGAAGATGACATCGTTAGAAAACTAGAGTATCCACTATTTGTATTGTTGTTCTCCACTCCTTGATCATGAACATGAGCTCTTCATCATCTCCTTCGCCTACATCCTCTATTTCCTTGTTTTATTCTCGGCATGGAGATTAAACTAAAATAATAGACTACATTTTATATCTGGAGTACAGTTCATTTTCATAATAATTCTTCCTTTCTTTCTTTCTTTCTTACTTCTTACGTTATTCTTTTAGTTATAATATTTTGTATCTATCTCGATGCACATTCATGAATTTTCCTTTCTGATGGCCTATAGCTTCTCCTTTAAGTTAGCTTTGCGTCTCGTGAATGCTGAGCGCCTGCTTCTGTTTTCTGTTCCATTGTGCATGTTGTCCTGTGCTTCTGTGTACCCGCATATCATCATAAATACACATTTGGAAGAATAATGGGAAAGAGACATAGACATTTCCCTTGTCTTCTTCTTCTTTTTCTTCTATAATTTAATGTGAGTTGTAATGTGCACTCTTCAGTTTGGTACAGAACATGGAGCGGCTGGAATGGAATTGAACAGAATGTAGAGAGAACCAGTCAGAGACTGTTTGCTTATCTTTAGATAGTTCCCAATTCCATATCGTGGGTATGTCTCGGATTCACAGTTTTCGAACAGATAGTTGGTTGGTCTCGGAACTGTGTATATATTTGGAGTATTCTCCACCTACAACAATATATATATCTACCTTACATATATGCATGACTTTACAATGAAACAAGTCTTCCAGCTTCACTTAGTTCCAGTTGTTCCAGCTTTTGCTTCTTCTCTCCAGCCAAGCGATGCATGCAAATAATGGAGGAGACTTGGACTTGAGGAGAAAGAGGAAGGGGAAAGTGAGATAGCCCAGTTTTGAGTTATTTATTACCCAGCTTCGGTTCACTCTGCAATAAGGATGAAAACGGAATGTGTACAGTAAACACAAACACAAACACTTTGGGCCATTCACTACTCCTCTATTCTCTATTCAACGTACAGTGCATTTGCATATTGTGATTGTGTAACAAGTAAAATGGCGAGCAAGATAGAGTGGGAAACAAGGCTCGTTAATAAATGCACCAGTGTATTAAATACTTAACTGCTTTCATCTGCTTCTGTTTCCTACCTATACTCACTTTGGCGGAGCAGCTTGAATTTTTAATGGGCAGCTGTAGCTTAATTTTTAGTGCTGATTGAGAAATCTGAAGCTTTTACTGTTTACTGCAACTATATCTAAAAATTGAGATAAACTTTCCATTAGTTTTACGCTTGACATTTGCATTCTCTCTCTGCTGTCGATACAAAGACTGAAAGTTTTACTCATGGCATTCTGAGCCCTTGGAGATTTGCTTCAATTTGCATGATTAAAGTCTTGTTTGGAACTCTTTTTTGTACTTTAATTTCTCTAGATCATCTCTTACTTAATACTAGAGCTCCTATACATTTTACCTTAATATTCCGTTATGTTCCTAAAACCTAAGGTTGAAAATCCTGAAGTAGCATAAAGACTTTAATCTGTGCAGTTCCGTAATCTTTGATAATTAAATGTTTGTTTATTAATCAATTCCCATTATAGAGCGTGGAGACTTCAAGCCAACAGATTTAGAAAGGTAAGTGAAATAAATTTGATTAAGAGTCAAGTAGACTTTTCCTTTTACATAATAAAAGAGCAATGGTTTAAGTAATCCAAGGTAGTATGAACAAATCATTTGAATTTGATTTGGAAATATTACTCTAGAAGTCACTTTTGAGAGTAGTTTTGATTTTTTTTTCTGCTTTTTTGTTTACATTTTGACGAAATTTTTGTAGAAAGTCTGTTTCAATTTCAGTAACGTGATATAGAATTAACTGAATTGATTAATTGAAGTGGTCTTACAAAGACATTTACTAATCGCATCCGATTTTCTTGTGTGTTTTTGTGGTTTTTTCGTGCTTTGCGTTTACCATGGTGCTTGCAGTGAGAAAAGCGATATGGACGGCAGTATGGGGCATCACAATGGAAAGAGTGGTTTTGCAACCATTCCACAGAACGAAATGTCCTTTGGTCACCATCAAACCAGGAAAAATCGTCCACCAGATCCAATTTTACCTCCCGATTTCCATATCCACAAGGTATGTTTCAATTTTTATTTGCAAACTAGCCCCACTTAAACTATTTCAAAAACTTGACAGCTAACACATGTATCTGCAAAGCAGTTTAATGCTGATAAAAAGGTGGTGGTGATTTATGTACCTATATAAATATGAATATTTATTATTTATTATGAGTATTTGATTATTTAAAATTCAAACTAATATTCAGAGTAAGTAAACATTTAACTGGCATACAATGTATTTCTATTGCTTTTCTATGCAACTTTCTTCTTCAATTTCTACACCTCACTTTTGACGACTCTTTCACTGAAAATTGAACCTGACGCCCACTTCTAATTCGACACGTCTTCTACCTGGTGACTTGAATTTCGAACGGGCCTGAATTGATTCAGGTCTCTCCACCTCAACCACCACCACCAAACCATTTTTACTCTCGGAATCCTCCTATAATCGTCTAATATCTAATGTTTCAAATTTAATTATTTTACAATAATTTATATTATTTTATACATAAAGATAACGTTCTCGCGTACGTCTAGGGTTTAACTTTTAAACGATACGATGATCTACAAAGATTTACAATTTACATACACACACACATTTTGAATATTTACCTCGACTGATTCTGATTGTGAATGAATGATTGTGACATATACATAAAAGAAATTATTTCTATCTCTATGTGATGTGATGAGGGGAAACGAAAAGGAATTATAAAAGCAACTTCACTTTCTTTGGCTCTTTTTTGAAAATTTCTTACGGAAATGCAAGTAAACCTCTTTCTCTTTATCGCTGATCTTATAAAATCCAAAACTGACATAAAATCATTCACACTCTAAAGACACTGTCACAGACTTGATAAATACATACGTCATAGGTAATAAATAATACTACTAATTATAAGTATTTCGCCGTTATTTTTAATAACCTTGTAAAAAATAATCCGAAAATCTTTCCAAAAACCGACAACTCGTCTTTTTTATACGAATTCATCCAAGTTTTCTGAACAAAAGAAGATTGTTCAAAGCAAAGGTTGGTCACTTTTGGTAGGGTTACTGAATTTTTATTAGGCATGGGAATGTCTAAGCATATAAATTGAATGAATTTGCTCGTTTCATTCAACTTTATTGTTCAGTTTGCGCGACTTTTGCTTCTTTTGGACTGGAAAATGGTTCTTTTCAGTTTGCTTTATAAATATTTGTTATAAAACTTTTTTCAGCATATGTTCTGCCTTTTTTGATTTGTCTTCTTGCTATTTTTGCTGTTGCCACAATAACAACTTCTATTTTCTGCCTACTCCGCTTTCGAGGATTAGCCTATTTAAACTTTCAAGATGAAATACTTAGCAGCAGGTTTGATGAAATTGGCTTGTCTTGTTCTTTTTTTCTTTGTCATTGCTTGCTTTGACCATTGTCCATGTGGAAATTGTACTTTTGATTTTAACTTGCATATTATTTAAGATATTAGTTAGTGGAAACAAAAAAAGGTAATTCTAATATAGGCTATTTTCCATGATATTTCAGCATCCCCGAAACCAAGAGCGTAGTTTCCGTGGTCGAGCCTACCCGCCCACCGAGCATTCAAAAAAAGATATAAACTATGCAGACTTGCAGCTGCCGAAAACCAGTAATAATGGCTCCATGAAAAAGAGCAACAAAATGTCAAGTCAACATCACCATCAGCAGCAGCAACAACAGCACCATCCACATCACCCTCATCATCAAACCCCTACAAATGTTCCAAATATTCGTCCTGTTCCATCCATCAGGACGGATTATGCTGAAATTCAATTCAAACCCAAAGTCAATGAGCAAGCGGAAGTTTAAGGGAAGCCTCCGTCGTGTTCCATTTCCTTCCCCTATAAAATGTTATTACCAAAGTATAAAATACTATTATATTATTACTACTGAATTAAAAAATATATAAAGTTATATATCATTATAATATATTAAATACATAATGTGTAAGCAAAACCGTATTATTATTTTTTGAAATAATAATTAAGTCTCTGTAAGAGGAGAACACTTTTAGCAAAAAGTTAAACTGAATCGATGAACGACAAACGGTGAAATTGCCTAAAAGTGTCGCAATCCTAGAAATTAGAAATAATAATATATTAAGAAATTGTATCATTAGTATACTCTGAGTTTGTCCCTACATAAAACAAGTATTATTAGTGAATAGTAATAATGTTAAAGATTATTTATTCAATTCTTGTAAAAAATGTTAGAGTATTTAAAAACAAACGTTTGATTAAGTACGTTTGTGCTTTTTCTGGGAGTTTTTGTGTGCAAAACGTTGTGTGTGTAAATCTTAAAGTTACAGAGTGAACTTTATTTTCTGTTTAAATGACTGTTGATTAAGTTGTAAAATTATTATAAAAGATCTATTTCTGTAACATTATATTGCACATCAAGAACCATTAACCTATCGCCAAATTTATTAAACATTAATAACTGTATCGTTTGTTCAAGAGCAAAATGCTGAAAGCTGAAACCTCTACGATTTACTGTAAAAATTGTTGGCACCCGTGCCCTACTTCACTAAATAAACAAATTCACTGTGTGTTAGTGATGTAAAGTCATAATATCATGATATGAAACACACTATCTTTACAATTTACACACACAAATTAAGGTACACATACACGCTACAAAAACACTTTCCCTCTTTTGTTTAAGTCTTGCTCTCTAGAACCTAGAAAATATAAGTAGATACACGCAATAAATATATTTATTACATCTTAAATACACCTAACCTTATTACAAATTAGCACTAAAAGTGAATACGCCTCGTGATACCAGTCCTATATTACTATACTATATATGTACATGTATATATATACTACATACTACTATATAAACTAGAAAGACAATGTTATTGTGAGAAAATTATTGCGAAAAATTTGTTGCAAAAAATTTATTTTATTTTAGTTTGCTTCAATAATCTCCTTTTTTCCTTTGTTATTAGTAGATAAGTTTACGCTCTACACCTAGAAATTAATGCACGATTGCAACAAGTAACAAGGCAGGTCTTAGTAATAGTTTAATTTCAGTCTATTCATAATTTAGTGTAACGGAAAAAAACATTTGTATGATACACTTAATATATATCATGATTTTTGTATAATATTTCAATTTTACTTAGTGTGTCATGTTTTCTAATTGTACAATACACATTTATTCTTGCCCCACCCTCAACTAGCCAGTTTTGTTTTAAATAAGATCGTACATACTGCATAATATTATCATAAAACTAATACCAATGTCATTTAATTACTGATTAAATTATGGAAATTCTACCTCCTTATGCTAAATCATGAATGATACACTTTAAATCAGTGATCACAAATGAAGACACTCTATAATTTTGTAGGATGGTCAGGTTATAAGTAATAAGGGTATACTTTACGGAATGAATCGAAACAAGAGATCAAACTGTAACTAGGTAAACTTCAAGTAACAAATGGTTATTGTTATTATTAATGTTATTATAATATGTATGTATTTACGCGAGAGCTTCGCTGTGCCCGAATAAGAAACTAAATTCTTACTTGTATACAATAATAATATTATTATGATCGAAATTTTCTATTAATTGTGTACACACATTTAATATACTGTATTCAATTGTAATGTAATGGTCAGAGTGGGAGCTGATAACAGAGTCACGTTATATCTATAAAATGTGAAAAATATATAAGACTTTAATATAGAGCAACTGTCCCTCTAAAACAAAATTGAGTTAAATATGTACTTTACTGAAAAATGTCAATTTATCATTATCTTTAAGTCGGCGAAAGTGTTTGTGCATAATTACATAATTATGATGTAATTAGTTTTGTATTTTGTACGTCGATGTTGAAAACTTTTTGTTTTGAGTCATGTAAAGAGAGATAAAAAACAAGAGTAGTTTAGGTTAAGTTAACTCGATATTATTTTGTACTTAACATTTATAACATGATGTACTTAAAATTAAAAAGGAATGTTGTCGGATTGTTTTGTAATTGTTTTGTGTGTGATTGACAAAAAAAACTACAGTAAGGAATCAACTTGTATAAATAATTTAGAACATTTGGTCATATATGTAAATACAGAGTGCGTCGGAAAATTTTTAAACTGAAGCAATATTGTGAGGATAATACACTAGAGGAAAAATGAAAATTTTATACTGCGTATTTTATACGACAGCAATTCGAAAGGAATTATTACCTTCACTGATTGTTAATTTATAGCTTATTGCTGTGTGTGAATGAAGGAATGTCAAATATTACTGTAATTATGTGTGTAAACATAGCTGAATCATGAGAAATCTACAATAAAGGTTCAAGTACTTATTTACTCATTTTAGATTAGATCGTTATATTGTAGCGTTAGCATATTATTCTAAAACTATCCAAGTATTACCAGCGTTTGTATTTGTAAAAAATGAGAGAATGCCTACCTACCATATAATTTAAGGCGAATCTACGAAGTAAATTATATAGTTAATATAGTGTATAATCAATTTAACTTTGCACTGTAAGTTTCGTTACATAATATATAATCTATAATCTAGTACGTTTACACCTAATGTAGGGAAACAAGAACAAAAACAAAATACAGTGTAAAGTTGAAGATACTTAAATTGATAATAAAAATAAATAATAATATATATAAAACTTATTGAAGGAAAATACCCAAATACTGTTGTTTGTACTAAAAATAATATTATATTATTGTATCTCTAGCACAGCGTTTATGAGCTGTTTATGAAGATGCTAAATATAGAATGTTATTACAAAATTTTACAAAAAAAGTATTATGTAATGGAAAAAAATATATTATATGACGGCGATGTATGATGAAAAATGTTTGTTTGTGTGTTTAATACTAACAATTTTTTGGAAAATAAAAAGGAATTGCTGTGTTTACATAACATATTATTATGACTCTTAATCATCCCTTTTTGGCTTTTCATTTTGAAAATACATAATGCAAATATGAATTTAAGTAATGACTGTCACTCAATTATAAAATTGCAGTTTTGCTAACAATCGCATTTGTACCAGAAAAAATTAGAAAATTTAAAATTTTTTATTTCAATAATGAGAATAATTTGTGAAGTACCAGTAATTTACAGGATAAATTCCTTGCTTGCTATTCTAGACACGACTGAATCGATGAGAGACGAGGTAGATAGTTCAATATCTGAAATTCCATAGATTTCAGTAATGGCAGGAATATCTGTAAATTGAGTTAGCTGCTCAGTTGAGACTTCTTCTCCCTTCACAACGTTTCCAATTTTGTCACCAAAATCGTTTCCGTCATACAAAAAGAGGATTTCTGTGTCTTGATCACCGGCACCAAAATTTTTCAACGAGTCAGTTATCTGCTTTGCAAATTTTGAGACAAATACATTCATCAAAAAAGTCCACAGTATAAGGTTAATGGTTAATGAATATGAATAATGTATATTATACATACATATGTATATAAAGCTTATTTTACTCTCAGAAAGATCAAGCCGTTATTGTCTTACACTTTTTGATGGACTTAAGTAGTAAATGATTTCCGTTGCTACTGTTTTTGTTTTCATTTTTCCATTCCTTTGATTATCCAAGGCTTTTTTGATAACTACTCCTAGTTGAAAGATGTCCAACACCTAGATGCATAAAGTGAGAAACATGTCATTTTTCTTTTTCATGCATTCTATATACTTATTATACAAACATACGCATGAAATTAAGTGTAAAGAAATAACTACATATAAATTGATTCGCTAACTCTTAACTCTTTTACTCTCTGATTACTTGAATCAATAATTAAAAATTACAAATCAAAATGGACACAAAGCAAAAACGTGAATGAAAATAATTAAATAATACTACTTACGTATTTTGGCTTGAGCATACAACATGGTAACTGTGTTGTAAATGCTAATTTTCTAATTTCGGCTGCATTTTCAACATTTCGAAATAAATGAAGGGAGAATGGTAAAATCAAGTCCGGTTCATTTCCGTTGCTCGTTCCCATCTTGAATTCCTTACAACTTGTATCACAATTAAAATTACCCTTTCTTTTCAAGCAGAAAGAACCACTATCGCTAGTCATGAAAACAAGCTAAATGTTCACTAAAAGCACAAAGAACCAATTCACAATTAAAAATTAAAACTAAATAACTAAATTAAAACAAAAATCAATGATAAACTTATGAAGTGAGACTTTTTAAAAAAATTGTTCGTGTAATTTTACAAGGACTACTATAAACATGAAACACTACAAGAATACGCGAATTGTTTCTGTGATGTGTGAGGTGCTCTGTCAATCAATCTTTACTTTGATATAGCATATTGCCTACATATTATTATTATAGATTGGGTATAGATCGATACTCAATCTATGGTATGTATTTACTTACTATTAACAAACATAAATATTAAATATGTTTGTAACTAACGACTGCTAGATTTGACTAAAGTCAGTTGTAGGTGTTCTCATGCTTTAGAAATCGGCTTGCAAAAGTATGATTTATTGACTACATGTGCTGATTTTATGCTGAAAGATAAAAACAACTTAAAACTGAGACGCCATGATAATTTACAAAAGGCATTATATTTTGTATTGTTGTAATGGAAGCAGAAAACCAAAATTAAACCTGGCATGACATTAACTGTGAACTGTTAAGGTTTTGCATGTAAATAGTCATGCAGAGAAGGCGGCTATCCAATTAACATAGATTCTCATATTGGCTCTTTGTTGCATGTAAATTACACTAAAATTGACCCAGTAATATTGTAGTTCAAACACCTGTAGACTGTTACAATTCCTATAAGCTGGACATTGCGCCGGAGTTTGACTTGTTGGACCTGATTAGTGTACAGACCATCCGCACACAATTAGTGTCGCAGTCGATGAATGATCGAGGGAATCCTACAGGATTTGATTGTTTTTGAAACCGCAGACAGTCTGTCTCCAGAAACACCTGCACAAATTTTGTACATGCATATAAGTAGTCATTCCTATGGGAAAAATACCATGGTATAGAATAAGGCACAGAATATACATTATAATATATATGAATGCGCATTTAATTGTATGCTCTTAATGCTCTTTGAAGTCACCAACGGTAAGACGAGTCAAGTTAGTTTGGTACTTTTGGGACAGGAATCATCGTTATTATTCACTAACTTGATTACAAATTACACTCTGCATTCATGCCGTTAATCTATCTGTACATGCAGTTTCAATTGTTTCGGAACAAAAGACTCCCGGTTTTTTGAACCTATTCTTTTCGGCATTCATTTTGACTCCCACAGGCAATGGAAAGAATATATGAACTATGATGCATAATATGCAGGGTGCATACTGCATACAACTTGTATTTGTATATTGTATACATATCCAGTTGGATTTGATCAAAGGAGCAGTAGGTCAACTGTCTACTTGTTGATATAATTAATAACAATGAGCGGGAGTGTTTGTGGAAAATTTGAGGCCGAAACTTCATATTTTATCATAATATTCTTCAGCGGACTTTGTTGAATTCTGCTGATAATGGAATGAAGCCTTTTTATAATGCACACAATACGCCTACAGCTTCACTCGCACAATATTCAAAAGGTCAACCTACATCGTTGATTGTGGAGTACAGGTGTAGTAAAATAGAGTGTACGATGTACGTATAGCATTGCTTTTGAATTTGAATCGAAATCGGAAATCAATGAACATTATAATAAGGGGACCTTTTTCACATGTGATGAAGAATTGAGAAGTGATCCACGTGCATTCATCAGCAAACACCCCGACTTCTGACTTTGATGTCGTGTCTCCAAAAATTCTATTCTTATCATGTTTTTTAGTGATTTTACATTATTTTATTTTATTGCCGTTTTCATGTGCCATAAAAGTTCCGCACAACCATAGATTCTGCATCTATTTATATGCATTTGTAGATGAGCTAATAATATTTGAGTGGGTCATTATTTAATGATGTCGATTTCTTGATCCGGCTTTATTATTATTTATGATCGGCATAGGTCCTACACTGTTTGCTTATGTACATATGTATGTACAATACAATGCAAGTTAAACTCACTCATTTGGATGTCAACAGAATCGAGATGATCTTGTATGTATAATTGCCCTCTCTACGCGCGTTCCCTTTGATACATAAATATTTTAGGTAAATATGTATTTATTCACTACACATAAATATAATGATATGTACACATGTAGGTATATCTATATATATATATATAAGTCAGCCTACCCTATACACTGACTGTTGAGTGGAATGTAGAAACTTATGAGGGGTATACCGTATATTAGTGTAGCTAATGACATATTATTGTTTCAACTAAAACTCAAAGCGTTCACCTAAATGTTATGCATACATACGTGTATGAAATGAAGTTGGTATACTGTATGCTGTACACCCCAAAATGGGCAGTGTTCACGCAAAAGGAACTTACTTACGTATCTATCCTTCTATACTTGTAACTTGTAACAATACCGAGGGACAAGACGAAAGGGAACCACTTTTGACTTGATTTTGATGATGAGTTGAATAATATGTAATGTGTACACAAACATATTACATATCAGCGATTCATATTATTATGAAAAATAAAATGAAAACGAGTATATTACATGGAGAAAGCTTTTGTCCATTGTTTTATTACCACACGATTGACAACCCCTGAAGTTAGGATCAACTGACCATTGGCGTACATACATATGTCCATAGATACCCACAGAAGTTAGTACTTAACTTTTATACATGATAATGAAAGTATGAAAGAGGTGATGCGTGCATTTACATCCTGATACCAAAGACCTGTGTGTTCTATTCCAGTGAAATCCTATATGTAGCACATATGTAGCATAATATTATAGTCTCTTAATTTGATTTATTTATTGACAGCGTTGACACAATAGAATCTTTGAAATTCTCGACAGACCCTTTGTCTTTTGTCGTATTCTTCTTTTCTCTTTACCTTTCCTTCTCCTATTATCTGTTACAGTGATATTATGCATGCCTGTTTTGTTTATCTTGCCTCATCTAATATTTTCAATATCTAATCTAATCTTGAATATCGAATATCCTGTGCAGACTGGGTGGCTTCCGGCTTCTATAGGAGTATATATGTAGCTAATTAGATTTTAAAGTCAACGAGAGTATCAATTATATGTACACGATATGCCTTTTAACTCTACATCTTTGATTGACTGATTTTCTCTCCTGTATACTTTCATACCAACCTCCCTTATGTTATTAATATGCAGTTAATTTATTATATTGTTTATAGCAAGGGAGATGTAATATAATATTATATACATAGTTATTACTTATAGACTTTGAGGAGAAAAGCGAAAAGTGTGCGGGCGAGCTTTTTGAAGTACTAATATACAGGTAATTGACGAGTGACACTTTGAACTCAATATTTAAGAATTTTAAATGGATTGAAAAGAGAAGTCAAGAGGTCTGCTAAGATAAAGGCATAATATGTAATCGTAATAAAGTAACATACTACTTACATAATTACATATAGCTGCTATTAGGGTTTGACTTTTAAAACCCGTGTAAATACAAATAGGTAATGAAAAACAATAATAGCTGTTATTTATTACATTTTTGTTTTATTTTTTATAGGCATGTATTGATCGCAATCGTGTTATACAAGTTATACTTTCTATTTTCTCGTTTCATCAAATAATTTGGGATAACTATGTAAATCATGACGCTACTGACTACTGACAGATTAGAAATAAGTTAGCATTTCAAAATATCTGTTTTGATTTTTTTAAATGATGCAAACTTTCTTTTCTCCTTTGTCTTAATTCTTAATTAAATAATGTTAATTTCATAACGACTGAATTATAGCGAGCTAGTATTGTATTTATCTTCATGATCATTGTTACAATTTTCTACAAAAAAAGTTTCAACTAAAGGATAGCATAAAGAAAAAGGCAATCAAAAGGGATGCAATTTTCCGTCCGCCGTCCGTAAATCAGTTGGGCATTGCCGTTGTGTTTATTATAATTATCTTTTAGCTTTTAGGTTCATGATAGAGTTCACAATAACAAAAATATCGACATCAAGGAATATTTCGAATAAAATGGCTCCCGTATCCCGTACTGACATATAAAATGACTGAGTCCATCTTTGAAACTGTAGTGTCCTTAAAATGGGGTTAAATGATTTGAAACGACGACAGATATTTTTTCGCCGTCATTATCAAAATGAAAAAATCAAATCCAAAAGAGCAATAATAACCAGCAGTCGTCTCCATTAGATGAGCATCAATAGCAGCTTATAATGACTGCTAATGACCCCTTTCACTCTCGTAGTCGTTTACAATCGAAAAAGGATTTAGCATTACTGTACAATGTACAAGTACGTGTAGTCGGCTGATATGGATATGAAAAATCTTTAAAAAAATAATGGACATGGTGGAGTTGTTTTGGAAAATCCTGGTGCCAATTTCAGCTTTATGATATATTATTTCAATGTTGTCCCGTCGTTGTTTTGAATCTTTGAGACTTTATCCTGAGACTCTTCCCTAATAATGTCCAGAGAAGATGCCTGGCATCAGTCCTCATATAAAAATTATCAACCCACATTAATGCATATTATGTAGGTACATACTACATCCTATATATATGATATTATAATATACATACTTCCCAACTTTATCAGTCTGGACTGTGACCTGTGGACGCGTTGACTAGGAAGACGACTGGAACTATTAAAGTGACTATTTTTATTTTTTATTTTGAATACATAGTTTCAATGTATTATAATATCATATAAAAATACATTTATGCATACTTACAGACTATCATGTATAATGTATAGACATATAAAAGGACGATTCTCAGCTCTTTTAAAGTAAGTATTCAGTATTCAATAAATGAACATAAAAAACCATTTAGAAATTATTATTATGTATTTATTAAAGGTAAAGGTAAGATAAAGGTAAAGGTACTGCATACAATGCATATATACCTAGGCATACCTAGATATATGTTCTTAAGCTGCTATATGCACGTAGAAGAGTTTGTAGGCCTACTTTTACTTTGCCAAAGGTAAATAAAAGGCATTCAGTGGTCAGGTAGGCATTTATTCATATGCATCAAATTTCTAAAACCAAAACTAAAGCATGAACTCTAGAAAGGATTAGCCGCTGTCAAGTGTCAAACCCAAGACCCAAAACTTACTTAAAGCAGGTAAAAGGTTGAAGCTACCGTTAAATTGATTTTGTCTCTCTTTCCGTTCGGACCACAATATTTGGAATTAGGTATTACTTTTACCTACATTTCCACAACCTCTAAATGCTGATACTTACCTCTTACCTGTAATACATTTTACAATATTTTATTCCTGGAGCACACTGGAAAAAGTTGGAAGCTGTTTATGTGTGCGTGTCTCTCTCTCTCTCTCTCTCTCTCTCTGCAGTCTTGTTCATAGTTTGCTTTAATATTTGTGTCTAACAATAAGCCGAAGATTTGTACAAGTTCAAATTATTTCAACGCTCAAGCTCGTTCTCTCAAAACCAACATATTCAAAAGTTGAATTCATGTGTTAAATCATCATCATCATATTATTTGAAAAAAAACAAAGAGATAATACCAGGAAAATCAATATATTATCAAACTCTGTAAGTAAAATTGTGTGCAACAAGTTGGATATTGTTTTGGAGTGAACCTCTTTGAAATAGTTAAAATCTTCATTACCAACTCTAATTAACAAATGGATCCCTCACAGACAGCCTTATTAACACAGGTAAGCAGGGCAGTTGAGCTGTAATAGTGATAAAAATACCATTTGGAATTCAGAATACAGTTGCCTTCCATTAAAAGTGCTCATGAATTATTCAGGAGCAAAAAGTGACTCAAGCGTCGGTTCAATGAATGTACCCACGAATTAAGTTTTGATTTTTTTTCAAACACAGATTCCCAAGATGGTTAAAGTACTGAGCAAGAGAACCGGACGGTTATATTACAAGGTAAACTGCACAGACTTGAAGCCCACAAAATAATTACATGCGTGAACGCATAATTTTTTATTGGATTTTTTCATGAGATCAATCGTTGGATATCATTTTTGATCGATATTGTTTCGTTTTTCTACAACAGCCAATTCCTTTGGAGCCAGTCACATCTTCCCTCACAAGTATCAGCGATGTCCACGGACATCACATTGATCATCCAATGGTCATAGCAACCGTTGTTGCGGGTTTCCTTGGAGTTACTATTGTTGCCATCCTAATTATTACCATTTGGATCCAAAGATGTCATTCTCCTAAAAATGTTAGCAATGAGACACTGTTTTCACCTTCATCCCCCAGTTCATCCCCCGCCTTACAAATGGAGCTCGCTCCTGTAGAAGACATCAGTTCAAGTTGCTCTCGTAATTCCAGCATGGAAATCTTCCCCAGAACCTCAACATTAGTTTCCCTGAAGAAATTTCAGGGCAGTCGCATTCTAATGCCTGTCCCTGAAATCTCGATCAGTATGGACGACCTGCATGAAGAGGTACTTTTTATTTAAGCTTTTGTTGCAAAACATCAATCCTATTATCTTTGTTATTTATAATATGAAGAATCAATGACTTTTTGTAAAGTTTTTATCGCAGTTACTTTAATGCCTGACTTTTTTCTTTTGAACTCAGGTGATCCAAAATGAACCAAAGAACGGGGTGAATATTGTCTAAAACTTACACACCTGTCACATATCGACAAATTACGTCGCAAAACATGACAATCAATTATTATATAATTATGAGCAAAGACCAAGACTGTTTTAAATATACATAAACTATTTAATTTAATTTATTTATTTGACATTGTATTATTATTATTTTCTAGATTAATATTTATTCACTGTTAAGAATTATCATGTAATTCGTGTCAGATCCAGTATGTCAGATACACTTTTGTAAAAATAAACCGAAAATAAGATAAAGTTACATAGTTCTGAGTAAAAAACGTCAAGTACCTTAAGACTATTGTGCAATACACACAACTTACCGTAAAGTTTCTTAAAGTTAAGTGTTAAGTTACAATTTTATCCCTTGTTGTTAAGATTTTGTACGTAGGTAATCATAAGAATAATGTAAATTTTATGCAGTCAGTATCTATAAAATTTTACATGGTATAAGTCAATTTAATTTAAAAAAACATTTCCCCATATCCTTCGTTAGAATTTATATCTATCGGCTATTTATTTATTTATTTATTTATTGCCGATTCCACTGACAAAGCTTAACCCCCTGAAAAAATACAAATGAACTATTAACCCAATGTACACTGTTAACAACTAGATAATAAAAACTGATTTTGACACGAAGCTAAATAACATATTGCTATTGTAAATATGTGTAAGTTACGTAACTTACCCTTGAACTGCTCTTAGAATCGGTTCAATGACCGGTTCGTCCCATATTTCCTTGAGAACGCTGACAGCTCCACGACTCTGTCTTCTTGATCCAGGCGGTGAACCCGGCACATTGTAGAAAGTTGAAAATGTCTCTGGAAAAACGACTAAGAGGACAATGAGAGCAAGAAATGGAATGATTACCATGGGCAGAGCGAGAATCATTAGGTCGAGAAGAAATTGTTGCCCAGGTACATTTAAAAACTTGATGGTTCGCCCGTCTTGCAAATGTGTTACAGCATCCTCCTCCATGATCCCGTTTTCTGTTTATTATTAAGTAGTTTTTTTTGTCACCCACTGTGCAAAAATTGTCACGTATAATTTCCACTCACAACACGACAGACAGATAAATATGCTGAATTGTTTTACTCAAAATCGTTCCCACTGTAGTAGTGAATTGCGTACTCTTATACTCTGTTATGGTTGCTCTCGCAGCCGAAAATGGCAGCTTACAAAAGTAAATGGTGTGACGTGATGGTGATTTTCTGATTGTTGATAATTATACTGTCTATACCTTCTCTTCCCGTATGCATAAATATTTTGCAGGTTTGTTCGGACGGCTTGTTGCTGCACAATGAGGAAGGCGTTACATGTTATATTAGGTTACTAAACAACAAGAAGGAAAAACTTGAGCAGACGTAAATAAGTAAGTCAGGTTTAAACTGAATGTTAGTATGTTAAGCATAATATTATGGGTTTGAATACATTAGATGGTGCAGTTAGCATTTAAAATGGCTAGTTAGGAAAATATTAGTCAGCATGACGCGTGGTAGGTAGAAGGTAGAAACTAGAAACATACCTAAATAATATATTATTCATTTAGACTTGGGGTTTAATAATGACACCGACTTGTGCTCCAGTTTTTCTAAATCATTTAAATAATATCCACACATATGCAGTTTTCTTATACATGTACATGCTTGAATGCTTGAATACTAAAGCATCCAAATATGACAAAAGGAACCAGTCAATTTGGTCAGTGAATTGAATTCACCAGTGACGTTTGCCAAGTCACACCATAATTGATATGGAATTCCCAAAGCCAGCATGATGTGGAAATAAAAGAGTGAAATTTAATACAGTTTTTGGAGACTATGTGCTGGGCGTGTGCTCATAATATATGCACTTACTTATTATTTTGATTAAAATGATCTTGAATCCCTAAAACTTGCTCCTCAAAATGTTACATCACATACATTCATAATTCATAGTTGAAAACTTTGTCATGCTCTTTACAAAATCAAAATTCATAAAAGGGAATTTGGTTAAAATCGTTCAAATAAAATAGAATTTCGCTTTATTATAATAAGTATTGCATTGAAATTGTTTCCGGTCATTACATTTGATAATGAATTGACTTTATTGAACGGACGGAGACATATTAAACCTAAAAGTCAGCAGATAAGCACAAAGGACAAAGGACAAAGACTTCATATTCTGATTGTGCTCAAAAACAAATAAATGAATCAGCACTTGTCTGTTCTTTTTTTATTTTTCAGCACATTTTCAAATAAATTTTGTCCATAAATGATTTGTATACACAATTTATATTGTAATTGACGTCCTGGCATAAATAGTTGGGTTTTTAAGCAACAAAATAATGCATTTTTCAATTTTCTTTATCTCGCAGTCGCAGTCAATAAAATCAGTACGATCTTCCATAAATGTGAATGTGTGTTGGTTGGCAATTGGTTTTCATTAAATGGACAAGTTTTGGTATAAAATATAAATACCTACTCTGAATCTATGCAGTCCCACTAAAGCAGCTTGTGTCGTCTCTCTCTCTCTATTCCCTTTCTTTTTACTAGAAACTGACCGTTCCATTTCTGGAAATTTTTCAACATGAGGTCCGTGGTAATCGTATTATTTTTAATGGCAATAAATCTGATATATTTGGTTCGATCTTTGCCTGCGTCCCCGAGTTCAGCACCTGACCCTTTCCCGAATTTCAAAAATCCCGATTGTCAGTGGAGCCAAGAAGAACAAGCCCTGGTCAAAAGCAAGGCCTTAGTGTGTCAGGAGAAACTAGGCAATATAACCCTTCCAATGGTTGATGAAAATTTCAAAACAAATGGATACAATGATAAGGTATTTTTTTAAACTAACAATAGGCAATATATAATAGTAACATTTAAAAAAACGATATTTTTATGTGCACACAACTATAATTTTGGGAAAACATGTATAAATTGCAATGTATTGTTAATTTACTTTGCAGTGTTTCTTCAAATGCCTCTTCAATGAGCTCAAGTTTGTAAGTAATCAAAATTATAGGACGATTTTGGATTATTTGGACCGAAAACTTTTTCGGATTTTTTGGCTATGGAAAAGACATTTTTCTGGGCCAACGTTGTTGAATGAGCCGGAGAATCTGGCGAGTTTCGGCCAAAATATAAGTCGAAAGGTTGACATTTTCGGCCAATCCTTAAGCATATTCTCGACGCTAAAACCCAAACCGAAATCGGCCTATAATTGCATACGAATTATCTTATTTTTTTGGTGAAACTGGTTATGAAGCGATCAAGTAGTTTTTGAGATTTATACTAATTTGAAATAATATTTAGTCGACGGACGATGGAGAAGTTATTGAAAAAGCATTACTGGAGAGCATCAAAACTGCGCCAAAATTGGAGAAGCAACGTGCGGATGTAACTGCGGCATGTATCAAGTCATCTCGTAAGGATAATCTACAGTATATAATATGTTTATGCAAATACATATGTTCTGTGTTGTGATTTTGAAAATTTAATTACTAACCACTTAATATAAAATTACACCTTCAAGAAAAAGAAGTCATACATACATATGAACAAACTTAAATGTCTACTCGTGTCTGTACTTTTGCTACTTGCTACTATAACATTATTATATGTAGTTTTAAAGGATGAACAATATTTTTGTTGCTTCTTTTGTAGGAAAAATGGTTGAAGAGGAGGGAGGTGTAAAAGCTACACCATGCAAATTTACTGCAATACTAGCCGTTTGTTTAATTGATGGCGATTTTAAGGTACATACTTTTAATCTTTAACTTAATTTCACGCCACCTTACATTTGTAAACAGACGAACTGAAAGAATTTTAGTCATTTTCAGTTTTAACTTTTCGACAACTGCCCTGCTATGTAGTGTATGCATTTTACAATGTACTTTCTTTTTTTGCATTGTGCAGATATGCGATGGAGCAATGCCTTAGCTTGACACGATGTAAGAAAATGAGCCGAAAAAAAATAAAAACTGAAAAGATTCAATTATATATATGTTTTTTTCAACCTATGCTGTATCAGTATTTACCACGCAGCAATCCTTTTAATAATACGTTGTGTTGCATGAGAAAAGCAATCGTTTTCGTTGAAAATTCCTACCGACTCGGTCATTTTTCATGCAAATTTCATGGGAAAACTTCCGAAACTCCAGGACAACTGTTTACTTTACATTTGATTGGAAAGTTCTAAAAAAAGATTTAAAATTTCAAAAAACTTTATTTCAACGCCTAATCGCATTCACTCTTTATGCTATGTGTAAAACTCCTATAACGTATAAAGTAATGATGATCGGGTTTCGTAAATAAAACATGCGCAAACAAGAGATATTGTTTTGTTACTGTTGCTGCTCCACCTTTAGTCAACTGACTTTTTATTAAAATAAGAATGCCTCGGAACTCGGAACAACTCATATCCAGCTCACGTTTGTTGGGAAATTCATTACTTATATTTTTAGTTCATTACATATTATTCTTTTGTATGTCTTCCCACGAAATCTTTGAATTGATCAGGTACAATGATAAATCATACATAATTTGTATGTGTATATGTGAAGATTTTGTTTGCGTTGGATTTAATGTATTTCATGAAGTAACGTATATATACAGAATTCACAACGAAAAGGAAAACCTTGATAACATTTTATAACGTAGGTACATAATATACTAATAACTAATAATAGTAATACTCATCTGGGAATATTTTTGATGTATTGTAATCGTCACATTTCCCATAACTGCGGTTATAGCCCCATGAAGAACACGTAATGTTTATACACATATGTGCACCACTCGCCGTACAGACGTCTAACGGCCTGGCATATTCATTAGGACGTCTAAAGTCGTAATTTACTCTCGGAACTGTCGTAATCTGTTGTGTGTTTGTAGACTTAAAAAACTATGTACTTCCGGTGTTTACAATGTATAGTTTGACGTTATAATAGTAGATATAGTATTATCGTACCATTATCGTACCACCACAAGGACAAAGAAATTACGTTCAGTTTGTGGATAATTGACTCTTATTTTCACAAACTGTTATTGTGATAGATTTTTTAACACTCTTAACCGCCTTCTTGCCGTTGCATCGTAGTTATGTACGCTGGGAATGCATACTGACTTGGATACGATGATGCGTTGTATTTTTCCGATCGCTTATTTTTCTTAACAATTTTCAGTTTTTCTGAGTAGAAGATACACATTATACATTATACATAAGTAAGTAATACTAGTGACATATTTGTACAATATTTATACTGTCAACATTATGTACTTGAATTTGTCTAGATTGAAGTTCCATGAGTTTTTTTAATCGTATTAATCAGTAAAAAATTACTATATCTTCATAGTACCGTTTGTTCAGGTCACCTCGGACAGTAACACAGTGTGGGGATTAAAATCACGAAGATACTATTATTTTTTGTTTCCCTATATTATTATTTTGATGTATCTATTTGTATAAATAATAGAATCTACTACAAGATAGAAACAAAATTGGTGTACATACTGTATGTGTAAATATTAGGTACGTCATGATTTTTATTCCGGACAAAGAATCACAAGACCATAAGAACAACCAGTTGAGGATGATATATAGCATTTATGTAAATAGTATCTTAGGTAGTATATTAGTCTTATTTTGTAAGAATTAATAATTAATTCGTATATTATTTTGTATTAAAGATATTAACGTTTTATGGCTAATCCTTTTATCGTATTTTTTAAGAGTCGCCTTTTTCACCAGTATATATTTTCTTATATATATTACATTAAAACACTTTGTAGTTTCACAGCATTAAGGATTTTGGTGTGAGTAAAAGTTCATCTTTGTCCTTTTTCGAACCCTTTTGCGGCTGTTGTTGCTGTTGGTGTTGATTCTGTTTTTCGTAGGAGCTTTGATGATTGGTGTGAGCATGAGCCCGTCCAGGATCAAAATCATCTTCGTCGGACGAGTCCTCTGTTTGCAAAATTGAACATTCAAGTGTCATTAGTCATTAGTTATAATTTTTCTTTGTACTAGTAAAATCAACTGATGATAAAACAATTCACACATGAAAAACGTGAAAATTTCTGTATACATACATATATGACTCTGTCCTTACCAATGTAATTAGGAATGGTTGATCTTGGCCGTTGGGCCTTTTTGGAGGAATGAAGAGTTACTCTGGGAGAAAGAATTTGTGGTGTACTTTTATTTGACGAAGGTTTCAAATGTCCATTGGACATTGTTCCCTTTTCCAGTGAATTCGACTGGTCAACTAAAGTCTTTTTTCTGCCTTTCCTGTTTTTCGGTTAAAAATCACGAAATTAATCCATCTTTTACAATTTTATGAATTAATACTTGTCATGCAATGATATTATGTATATGTGCATATTAAATTTACAATGTACATGACATTTCAAAATCCAAAAAGGGTGCTTACTTGCAAAAGTTTGAAGCAAAGTCAAATACTCCGGGACAGTTACAAACAATAATTTTAAAAATGACACAAATGAATCCGACGATGCATAAAAACGGTCCTATTAACTTTAGTTCTAGAGTTTTAAAACCTGAAAAATTTCAAAAAAACCAAGTTAGTTTCTGCCTATACACATACAAAAATATGTTCCATGATACAAAATACTAAATAATGTTTTCATCACTGCTAATGCCTTACCTTTTTCTCCCAGTCCTACAAAAGTTATGACGGTACCTATGGAAACTGTTTTACAGATAAAACCCAATTATTCAAAGAAACATAATTTATTGTGCTGTACATGCAATTATATAACACCCCACAGAGTTTGCAGTTTCTGTCCAGAAAACGTCAAATGAGTAGAAAAACATGAGCAAGGTTTGCAAATGCTATGATTTTACAATTTTACCTAGAACTAGACCAATATATATGGCCGTGTACGAAGGGCCAGGATTCGTTTCAAATGAACCGTCGTCCTGTTTCGTCGTATCTTTAGTCACCGTTTTAACAGGAGTCCCCACCTTTCAATAAATAAAGAAATCGGTTCTATTCAATGGCCTCCACGGTTACAAAACGTATAATAAGGGATTCTTCGCCCAACTTTGAATAATTTCATGTTTATTAAATACTTTGACGTGAATGTTTCTTCAGGGGTCTAACCTGTTTAAATTTGTTAGTCCATTCTTTACTCCCAGTTGAATTTTTTAAGGCTCCCGCGGAAGATCTTTTCAGTTTACTTGGCGTCATGGAATCAGACCGTTGGAGACTGGACGTGTAGGAATGATGCTGTTCGCAGATCATAGTCACAACAAGTTTAGTTACAATTTTTAACTTAATCAATTATACTTTACAATTTTTGTTGGTTTTTAAATACTTAGTAACTAAATACTTGTCACTGTTACGGTTTATTTTAAGCTTGTTTGTGTATAAGCCTAGATTTTGAGTCGACAATCTGACTGTTTTTAATGGAAAATAGTTTAAATATAGTTGTACCATACGTGTCATGATAATCATGGGTTATTACGGGTATTAAGTACAGTTATATCAAAGGAAACACAAAAAGTGCTGACAACACATAGAGAGAAAAGTCCACAAAACACGAATAAATGATTGCTAAAATCTATTGGCATAACTTCCTATCAGTTAGTTCGTTAGCTTGTATAATTTCAGTATTTCAAAAGAAATGGAAACAAAACTATTAAAAAGTTAAATATTTTTTGGTGAGAATAAATCATGCAGAGACATTGCAAGCAGTAGACTGTCGATATTGGCAGCGAGTGGAACACCGACAAAATGGCAAGCAGGAGTGACAAAAATACCGACAACTTGCGATCAAAAGTCTGACTCGAAATGTTATGTAAATGTAAGCAAACATTATAAAGGAATACGTATGTATGCATATGGGGTCAAAAAGTGAGAGCAGGAGGCACATATGCAAGCATACATTAAGCAAAAATACCATTGCATTTCCATTAACATATCATGCGTGTATATATGTTCTATGTATGTCGGAGGTCTATAAAAAAGCCGCTAATTGAACCTTCATTAAAGAATTACAATGATATATAGATGGTCGTCTTTTTCTATTTTTCCTGCTGACTACACATGATGTAAAAGTCGAGTAAAAATATCTCGGACCGTTGGCTTCAGCTAACACTCGAGGTTTATCGACTGTCCTTTTTGAGCTGGACATCCAGGAGCCACAGAGCAGACTGTTCTTATGCATAGTAGTCATCATGTAGGAAAACAAAAAAAAATAAATTTCCGCAAGTGTTCTTCTTCTTCTTCCCGAGTCCAGGTTTCATGTTTAATGATACATAACCATTCAGATTGCTCCGAGTTTCGTGTCAGTTTTAGGTAGATATTACACGTTACCGCATGCATGGAGAGTTGGTTTTTGCATGTGATACGCGTGAGTGGTGACTGTATACAGTATACACATTATACATGTGTACGTGCTTGTAGTTTTTGCAGCTTGCAGCTGAAGCTTTTTCCCAATTTCCGCTCGCGGTCTCAATCTTGATTCGCAGACACACGTCAATCTCCACCCTCTCGTTGTTTTATTCCTCATAGATAAACTTTCTTTTTATGTAAACAACATGGTACGTTGTAAAATTTTTGTGTGATCTAACTTCAATACTGGGCTCCTCGTTTGAGGTGGTATCACAAAAATAAAAAATACGGTAAAAAATTGACACAGTAATGGAAAAACCACGATTCCAAACATTACCAAAATACATTATGCGCATGTAGTTGTACTCTGCGTAACTGTACAAGTTTGACATGTGAAAACCATCATACACGAGCAAGTCAATGGTCTCGTTTTCATCCAAAAAAACAATCATAATCAAAATCCGTATTTTAGTACAATATGTCATAAGGCCATAATAAGCATAATATGCATATAGAAGATAGAAGAATGAATGCGGCGGCGGCGAAAGAGAGAAGTGAGCTGAGAGCAAATTGAAAAGATTGAAAGATAGTTATGATTATCAGCTATTTAAAAAGGAATCGACCCGAGCTAAAATCGAAAATTATAATTGTATTTTTAGTACTATATCATGAAACTAGGCATGAAACTAAGCAATCAACTTCTTTCAATTTCTTTGAAAAATCTAAGGGTAGAATAAATAACCGTTCAAAGGGCCATTTTCCCCTATTTTCACTTATTTTGTTTTCATTGCCAGTTCCTCTTTTTTTTAACTTTTTTCAATTCTGTCAACGGATTCTAATAGCCACAAGGAGGAATCAGTTTTTTCATTTTGAGCATTTCAAAAACACACGCCTTTTCGGCGGGTTTCAAAACCCGCAATTTTCTAACCTCTATGGTTCTATGGGATTTTAGTTTTTCTGTCTGAAAACCACGAATCACATAGATTTTGAAGCGATCTTGACCCTGAACATTTTTTATTTGAAGCATGTTTGCTTTTATGGGTAGTTTCAAAGAGCATGTGCAAATGCCAGATATTTTCAGAGGGCATGTGCACACACCGAATATTTTTAGAAGGCATGTGCACATGCCCATCAAAAATTATCCGGCTTGTGCACATGCCCATCAAAAATTATCCGGCTTGTGCACATGCCCAT